>VZTH01010899.1:2975-47437 GCA_013397815.1 Aleadryas rufinucha
TCCCCCCCCCCCCCCTTTTGTTAATAGAATGGACACTGGACAAATGGAAGTCAGAGCACAGCATATCTGTCACTATTTGCCAGCCCTGCTTGAGACATGCCGAGCTTGAGGTGATTCTGGCACCCCTCGGCTGCTGCTCTCCCGTCACAGGGCCAGCAGCAGCAGCAGCACAGGGGCCGTGGGCTGCAGAGCCCCTGCAGCCCAGCACGCTGCTGTCCCACGGGAGGCTGGATCTGCGGTGGCCTTGGCAAAGCCTGGCACCAGCAGCACCCCTGGATGGTTGGTGTGATGTCCATGACTGGACAGCACAGGAATTAGGAAATCAAATGTTTGAAATTTAAAATATTAACACAGGCTTAGGCTCTTGGTAGAATATTTCCGGTTTTTTCTGCCAGAGCAAATTGGTGAAGTGATTAGGGCTATCAGAGCTCCTGTTTCAAGGGGAGGGGATGGCTGCATGCTGCCTTCAACGAGAAAAAAACGCATTCTGGTTGTGAAGCCAAAAAATCCTTTGGGAATTAACTTTGACTGCTTCAGCCCAGGTTTGTCAAGCTAGAAGGGTTTGCTGCCACCCCACCAAGCTCTATATTTCAGGGTGTTTTCAGATCAGCCCTTGTTGGAGTGGACACATTCCTGCAGAAAATTTCCATTTTGATGCACTTGCATTTTTAGAAAACTTTTGAGCAGCTTCAGCTGTGTCCTTTGGAGACAGCTTTGAGAAACCAAATCACCCTGATTTCCTTTAGTTGTGGGTGTCTCCAGCTGATTACTCCCACGTCCCTCCATGCTGCCCTCGGTCATTTTACAAAATCCTCTGTCTTTTACCCAAGAGCTTGGCCATGGCAGAACTGGAACCAGTTTCCCTGCACACGGCCAGCCTTGTGCAGAGCCTCCCCCAGCACAAGAGTGCTTACTCTGGCTTAGGCTAAGCCTGTCTGTAGTCAATGGCAATTAGGACAAAACTGGTAGAAGTGCATCACGCAGCTATTCTGCAATAGGTTTGCACAATCCTTTGAAAAACAGCACTCTGAGGTCAACTGGTGTGACTCCAAACAGAGAGAGATGGTTTATAGAGACATTCCTGGGTGGAGATCTATTAGCAGGCAAAGCAATAGGTCACCTTTTCCATGCACAAAATGCCAATAGCATATTAATGGAGCTCAGACAAGCAATCAGCCCCTGCTCGCTGGGCAGGGATGCAGTCATGCTTATAACATAGAAAAACATAGATAGATTTTTTTGTTCTGCCCCAAGGCACCTTGGAAATTTGGCCCTATAGAGGTCAATAAGGTTGGGGGTTTTTTCTGGATTTTTTTCCTGACTCTTCACAGAGGTAAAGGGAGCTCAGAGGAGGATCTATGACCTCACTAGAGGAATTTCAGAGTAATGTTTCCTGGCCTGTTTTATGCATGAGGATAGGTGAAATGATCATACAGCTTCCTTCTGCCCAGTCCACCCCTTCCTGCAAACATTTTTCTTTTTGTCACTCTGAATTTCAGGGAGTCAGAGCATCACTTGTAAACTGAGCAGCACATGCACTGGGTAAGGCTAATTTTGAACACGGCAGGTCATCTCTCAAGCTAGCATGACCTTGGTTCAAATTCCACTATATTTCAATTGTTATGGATTTTCAGTGCCTCTTTTCTGAATGGGAACCTCTGCAATGAAATACTGTGAAGTGCTATAGATCTGTGTGCAAGGTTATCACAAAGGCAGGTGGGACGGTTTTGCCTCTGAGAGGATGCGCTGCAAAGCCTCCAAGGTCTGTGAAATACTGACACTCCAGAGACGTATCATTGGTGATCGGGGGCAAGCTGTCATCCTGACCCTCAGACCAGCTGAAATATGCACCTTTGTTATTGTGTGCTCGCTGTCATTCCTGCCAGCAGCGTGGGAGTGCCCACGGGCCCACGCGCAGGGCAACAAGTGCGGCCCGAGACGGCGTTTCAAGGACACACCAAAGGCTTACCTGCCCAATTTACCACTGATTTCCTGCTCCCAGCTGCACAGCAGCAGCTATGGACTCAGTGCAGGAGAGGGCAGAGGTGTTCTGGCCCAGAAACCGGGTGCCACCCTTGGGAGATGCGCAAGGCAAAGGAGGTGACAGAGAGCAGCTCGGATTTGAAGCAGCACTGGAAACCAAGCGCTGTGGAAAAGAGTGGAGAACCTGCAAACCTCCAAAGCCCAAGTCACAATAAAATAATATTCATAGCTGGGATGGATTTGTACTTTTCAAGGGCCAAATGGGATGATATCCAAGTTTGTAATGAAAGGACATAAACCATACGCTCACCACTGACAGAACAAAATGATTGATTTTTTTTGTCCTGCTCCAAAATACGTTGCTTTGGGGGCATTTTCTTGATGTTATTTGCAGATTCAGCAGGTTGGCTGATGAGGTGAGAATTGTCCAGCTAGTGCTGGCTTGGCAAGATTTACCTGACCTTCTAGGAGATACAGCCAGAGGAATCAGCAGTGTTGACATTTGTTGGTGGACATCTAAAGCCACATGGTTAAACTACCTGGCACAGCTTTGGGAGACCAACCAGGGAGAAAAATATGAGGGAGGTTTTTTTCAGATGCAAAATTCTGCTATTTAAAACTGAAATCCTGTTTTCCTACAAGCAATATAGAATTCATTTCGGATCTTTAGGTCTGACAGTCTAGTGGAGAGCAGTAATACTCATAAACTTTTTTATCCCAGGGTGTCCATGCTTATATACAGAAGTCAGAAGCAGGCAAGATTTATACATTTCCTTTCAGGTGTTTACAGCTGCAGATCTCAGTGAGAAAGCTCTTCACCAGCTTTGAAAAGAACAATCAAATAGTGTAGCAAGGGGCTGATTGCTGCTCCATGGGGAACTGCTGCACACATTATAGACTATCTGCCTCACACGATAATGACAGACAAGTAGATGACCTTTCTATGCTAATGATTTGGCTCCTCAATGAATTCATCCTGTGTGATACAGGCAACTTGTCTTTGCTCAGTGATGGATCATGTCATGGGATCCCAGAGCTTTCGTGTGTTAGTTAATGGTCTGTCAACACAAACCCCTGAGAGATCGTCCCAGATGTTCTGGATGACAATTAAGCTCTCTTGAATAAAAGCGATGGTGCCCAGCAAGTTTCCAGGAGCTGACGCACTTCCTGGAACACAACTGGTCACATCCCGGTGGAAATGTTCCCTCCATCTGCTGGCTTACCTGCTGCTCAGAGCATGGAGCACAAGTGCCAGAACAGGGTTAAAAATCTACAGTAAAATGAACTGGAAAATATTGATCCAATTTAAAGCTGCATTAGGAATGCCCAAATCATTGCATCCTAGCATTAACTAATTTTTAAATATCTAATGGTTTTATCTGCTCTGCTGAACTTCATAATGACAAATAAATGTGTTAGTGCACACAGCTCCTCCACTGCAGATACTCTGCATCCCTGTACCAAATACAGACCCTGTACCTGCCCAGTCTCCACATCACAGCTCTGAAATAGAGTGCAATCTGAGAGAGAGTGCCAGTGGGATGCACAGGTTATTCCCAGCAGGATTTGGGTGCCCAGCATTGTCCCTTTCCTACCCAAGGGCCTGTCTCATGGCTGCTGTACCTCAGGGCAGCATCCCACACCTCCCCAGAGGGAAGCTGATTTAAAGCAATTGAGCTTCAGCCCACATAACACAGATTACTCTTGTGTTTACAGAGGAGTTGAAGAAGAAAATCAGGATGAGGGCAGTAGAAGACATGATTACAAATGTTTCATGTGTGAAGACTTTCAACCTGGCAACTCTTTTGCAAATGCTGTGGAGAAACTTTGTGTTTATGACCCACAGGGCAGGCTCCACCTGCACCACATTCACGGCAGAAACTGGTGTCACCCCTTTTCTTCCCACAGGCAGGACTTTTAATACATCCTTGGAACTGTGAGCTAAACCAAGGGCCACGTGGCCCCATTTTAAATCAGTGCAGTCCTGCAAACTGCTTTTGCTCAGCCCACTTCTGCTTATTGTCAATATGTCCTTCTGGTGGGTTTTCCCTTAGAGGGCTCATTTGTTTTGGGAGATGCTAAAGAACTTGACTTCATAGAACCTTGACTTGCCTTGACTTCACAGAACCCCAGGGTGGAAGGGACATCAGGGATCATCTGGTCCAACCTTTCCCGGCAAAAGCGTGGTCCAGATGAGATGGCCCAGCACTCTGTCCAGCCACATCCTGGAAGCATCTAACACTGGGAAATCCACCACTTCCCTGGGGAGATTATTTAATGGCTGGTTGTTCTCATGGTGAAAAATTTTCCTCCTGTATCCAACTGGAATCTCCCAAGGAATATCTTGTACCCATTACCCATTGTACCCTCATCTTTTCCATGTGACTACTTGTAAAAATGGAGTCTTCATCTTCTGTGTAGCCACCCTTTAAACACGGGGACATGGTGATAAAGTCTCTTCTCAGCCTTCTTTTCTCCAGGCTGAACAAGCCCAGCTGCCCCCTTTCCTCACATGGCACCTTCCCCTTCCTTGGATCATCTTTGTGGTCCTTTCCTGGATCCCCTCCAGCCCATCCACATCTTTTTTTGCACAGCAAGGACCAAAACTGTGCCCCTGGTGTGAGCTGGTTTATGTGCTGCCTGGGAGGTGTTGAGTGACCTCCACTCCTGTGGCTCCTTTCTGCTCCCTCCCTCATTTCTGCAGAAAAAAAAGCTGTCCTCAGGCTGCCTTGAGCCATCCTTACAATCACATCCATCCTTTTTTCATGGAATCCCAGTGTCCCAGTTTTCCATGGTTACCCTATCTCTAGGGCAGACTCTCACAACACATCCCTGCCTCACTCAGTGGCTTCTCTAGCCTTGACCTGACACTGAATCCTGCTGGTTTGCCCCGTTTCTGGCTACCCAGATCTCATTCTGCCTTTCCAAATCCCTGCTCATCTCCACCTTCCTGCCCTACCTGGTGTCCTCTGGGGTCAGTGGCATGGGGAAAATGGATTCCCTTGCAGAGCCTGACAGGGAGGATGTGGGAGTGGTTTGGTGAAGTCCTGCCTGTAATGTGCTCCTCTCATGGTGTCCTTTCACTGCATGGAAATCAGCATCCACAGAATTATTGTCTCTCTTTTTTTTATTGCTCTCACACTGCATTTTGAAGAGGTTGTAATGAGTTTAGCCCCCATCATTGCTTTGCAGTCTACTCTTTTCTCTGGGGGAATTTGTAGAACAGACATTTTAACTGCACGAAGGTGCCACAGTGAGGTTCAGGCCCCAATCCGATCTCCTCTGGTGACTGCAGGAGTACCAGGCATAGAAAAGACATCAACTGGTGTGGGGCAGGTGCTTCCCAAAATGAGCTGCACTGCTGGGTGGATGCAGGCCAGATCCTGGGCTGATGCAAACCAGAGGTGCTGTGCCATGCATCCCCGCTGGAAACCCAGCCCTGGCGTGGGCTGAGGCGATGCTGAGGGGACGGGATTCCTCCTGGAACCAAAGCTCCTTTTTACCTCCACTCAGCAGATTTAAACTCAGCCCTGGTTACAGTTTTTACAAGGGGTAGGGTGAGGCCCTGACACAGGTTGCAGAGAGGTGGTGGATGCCCCATCCCTGGCCACATCAAGGTCGGGGTGGAGAGGGCTCTGAGTTTCCTGCTGCTGGTTTTGTTTAGAACTCATCCAAACTGTGGTGGAATGGCTGGGTAAATACTCCTCAGGATTCAGTGTCCTCAGCTCAAAGCTGAAAGTCTTCATTGTTAAAAATTACTGTCATTAAAACAGGAAAACGTAGTCATTGGGCTTTCTGAATGACAGATTCATCTTTTCTGGAGGAAGCAAAATTGCTAAAAGTGCCAGGAAGGATTTCAAGGTATTTTAAAATATTCATGGAGAGTATTTTAAAAATCATGGAAGTCTTGTACTATGTTGATAATTTCATTTGTTTAAAAACCATTTCAGTCCAAACAAAGCCCCATCCACTTTGTAGAGGGATGTGGCATATAAAATATTAATTACACCTTCCCTCCTAATTTTTGTGCAGCCCTTGTTGGTGTTGTCAGCCTGGACCCAGGAGTAAAGAGTATGGGAAATGCTTTCATTTCAGATTTGGGACACAACAGAAGAGCTTTTTTCCCCAAAATCTTGTCTACTCCCTCCAGCCCCACTAAGTGATCTTCAGAAAAAGAGCCTGCCTTTCTGATGGACATAATGGCATTTTCTAAATGATGCTGCACCTGTTTGACTGAGGGTGTGATATTTTAAACCAATTAGTTCAATTTGCAGAGGAAACCATGCTCTTACTCCTCTTTGAAATAGCTTGTTTTGATTAAATTAAAACTAAATCCCTATTAATACATTTAATAAAGATCCTGACTCCCTGTATAACCCAAGCCAAGTCCAGCTTCCCCATGAAGCCCAGCAGGAATGGCTGCTGGAGAGGGGTTAATCCAGCCCTCCCTAAACTTGTCTGAAACTCCACTGACCTGGTGACACTTGAACTCCCAGTCTCTCACTCCCCTTTTTCTCTCTATGGTTATCTGCCGAGTGTCAGAGCTAGGATTCCCAGGGAGCAGGACCAGCAGTGCCTGGAGCCAGCTGTGTTGTCATCACACCCTTGTGCAGCACAGCTGGATGTGGGGCAGACCCCTTAAACTCCAAGTGTGGAGCTACTTGGATTGCGAGGGGAGGCACAGCAGCTTCTGGAGCTGACAGCTGAGGACCCTGCAGAAGACGTGGACTCTCTTAAAACAGCAGGAATAAACTGAGGTTAACCTGGGCAGGTTTCTGTTTCGGGAGTGTGCAGGTTTGAAAGCAAACCAGTGAGAGACTCNTGGGCACGTCTTACACTGGAACCTAGGACAGGGAGGCTCACCAAAGCCTGCTTCTTGCTGCCGTAGCACATCCAGGAGAGACAGAATTCCCCTCAGTTTGTACCTGTACAGGATGTTTTATGAAGGGTATCAAACAGTTCCGTCCCTTAGAAGGGGTTCCCTTCACTCTCTGAGGTGTCCTGCCCTCGCAGGGGAGCAGTGCCCTGCCCAGGCTGGGGGAGTTTCTGGAGCCTGTGCTTGCATATCAAACACGGACTTGTTTCCCTGGAGAATTAATTGGAGTTGATGGCTGGGCTCCGTCTCTGAGTGTAATGGGTGAAAAACCACTCCAGGCAAGGCAATTATTGCAGATATTTCTTGTTTGTGATACAGCACAACGATTGTGTTTCACAGCCAGGTGTCAGGGAGGGTGAGCTCCGCAGAAACAACTGGACGCTGTTCTCCAGGTTTGTTACTAATTAACCCTTCCTTATAATGCCTCTTGGAGCTCGGTGAGTGCTTCCAGGAACGAGGGAGCTGCAGGAATGATATTCACGTGTCTTCCAAGGATTGTTGTCAAAATCTGGAGCACAGTTGAGGCCCCATAACTGTGAGTGCTGGAGCACAGCTGAGATGGCGTGGCAAGCTCCTCAAAGGAGAAAACAACACAAACCCATAGTCTGTGTTATGGGGTCATCTAAAGGTCCAGTCACACCGAATATGATCAAAATTTAGATTTCTCTGGTGGAAAAAATTTGACCTGGCATTTTTCACAGCCTTGGTGTCTTTCCTTTGAAAGGCTCCTTTGTTCTGCAGGTCTCAGGGTGAAATTTAATCATGGCTCACATAAATACTAATTTTTTTGACTGGCTGGGAGCCAATCTTAGATCATGTAGATACTCATGCCCCTTTCCACGGCATACATACACCACGTTAAAATTATTCCTGCCCTCTAAAGTGAGGAAGATCAGGGGCATTTGCTACTTCTCTGGAAACCTTGTCAGAGAAATGGGAAGGTGAAGGGCATCCTTATGGCTCTGGCATGGGATGACACTGGGCTTTATAGGGAGGGCAGCAACTTATGGACCTCAGGGGTTTGGGTCTTGCTGGTGGACTGAGCTCATGGGCAGTTTTTGTCTCAGTGAACTTCTCAGAAACATTTTTGACTCAGGGTTTTTAGTGGTAATAATTCTTCAGGCACTGTGACTGGAAAGCTGCTATCAGAGGGCAGTTTGTGACGTGTCCTGTGCAAGTGCTCCATGTGTGCAATTCAGCCTTACAGACCTGTGCCTGGTCCCTCAAGCCCCACAGCATCACCCCTACTTCCACATTGTTTTAAATTAGGGAGCAATGAATAACAGACTATGAAATTTGGGGTGAATGCTAATTTAGGCAGACTTGTGTGAAGCTTTTATGAATTGCAGACATTTCCCTAATGCCCTGTGGTTTTCCAAATGCTTGTGAGTCACAGCCAACCACTTTCATTCACAAAAATATTTACAAGATTGGGTTTTTAACTATTTAATCAGTTCTGTGAGGGCTGGAATGCTGTTTTCAGACTGAAGTTGCTGGAGATATTCACACTCACTTCACTGGGATGTGGATCTGGCCTAAATTACTCTAACATCATGTAATTATATACAAATACCAAAAAAATTGCAAAGGGCATTAACTCAGAACCTTCCAAAATGAAAAGCAAATGCTCAATTAAGATGAAAAAAGACCTGGCCTGAAAATTGCCTGTGAGACCTTCAAGCCAATGTAGTTCTGGCTATGGATGTACCTTTTCCTGAGACAGAGGAACATTTTATGTTAGTTCTTTTCCCCTCATCTCCAATAGGATCTGCTGGAAATTGTTCAAAGGATTTGGATTTGGAAATACAACTCGAAGGAGATGGATTAGCAGGCAGGGGGTTGGTGAGGTCAAAAAGACAACTTATTTCATTGCTTTGTGCCCACTGCCCCTCTCAGCTGTGCCTCTGCATGTGTGTATCTATTGTATACCAGAGTATTACAGGTATGTGCATTTCTGCTCCAGGAAAACTCTTCTCTTGTGAGGTTATACTCATGGAATCATAGAATGGGCTGGGTTAGAAGAGACGACCAGGATTTTGCAGTGCCACCCCTGCCATGGGCAGGGACACCTTCCACTGTCTCAGGACAGTGCTCCAAGCCCCGTCCAACCTGGCCTTGGGCACTGCCAAGGATCCAGGGGCAGCCACAGCTGCTCTGGGCACCCTGTGCCAGGGCCTCCCCACCCTCACAGAGAAGGATTTCTTCCTAACACCTAATCTAATACTCACCTCTGCTCTCTATCAACAGCTGTGAGTACAGATAATCAGTAACACTGACTGAAACTGATTATTTGGGAATTTTTTTGCAAAGGCAGCTTGCTCTAAACCTGAGCACCCAGGCTTGGGTGCTGCTGCTGAGGCAGAGGAGGAGATTGCTGCTGCTGAGGCAGAGGAGGTGATTGCTGCTGCTGAGGCAGAGGAGGGTGCCCTGTGCCAGCCCCAGTGCAGGTGAGCAGCGCAGTCCCTGGGCGATGCTGCGGCTCCGGGCGCGGGAGGGACGGGGCTGCCTGCCCGCGGCAGGGCTCAGGGGTGGCTTTGGTGCCTTCAATCCCGGCAGTAATCAGGGAAATCAGGGACCTGCAACTGCAGACAGCTTAGGGCAGTGCCCTGCTTGTCACTGCAGGCTGTCCCCTGCCAGCCCGTGCAGGGGCTGCTCCCTCCCTCCTCAGCCTCACCTGGCGCTGCAGAGAACACTCGTCCCGTTTGGGCGAACAGCAAAGCCCCGGGCTCCTCTGTATTGAAACCATCGGGCTTGGCTGAAATCTCTGGTCTCAGAGCAAAGCCAATGACTTCATCCTTGGAGCTGCCTCCACATAACCTTTGCTTTCACGGATCTATTAGGAAGCTCCCCGGGAGGGAAAGCCCAGCTGCCAAATAAATCACACATTCCCAGCAGAGAGGTGTGAGGTGCTCAACAGGAACCCGAGTGCCTGGAGGGAGGGAGATGGGGGATCTTCTGCACAGATTTTCCAAGCTTGTCCAGGCACTGGCCGGGCCAGATCCTCAGCCAGAGCCCATTGGTGTAAATGCACCGGTTCAGTGGAGTTCTGTAGCTCTCCTCCAGTGAGGATTTGGCCAGAGCCTGTGTGTGGTGGATAGAAAAGAGACTATTGTCAACTGCGGGACTTTTTATTTTTCTTTCTAATTAAAAGCAGACGTTTTTATTTTTTTTTAAACACTTGCAGTGGGAAACTGTAATTTAGTTTTAGACTTTCCCATTTAATACTCCCCTAATGCCTGTGAAAAGATTTGAGTTGCAGGTCACAACTTGAATCTTTGTAGACAATTGGCTGGGGAAGGACCTTGAGAAACACAGGTATAGGTTTGCAAAGCTTGGGGCAGGGATGTGGGGAAGAGAAAACCTACAGCCTGAGAAACTCTGCTGCAAGACAGGGTGGATAAAACCTCCATTATCCCATCCCTTTAAAGATGGCTGCTTGAGCATCAATGTTGCATGATCCAGGGCTCAGGTCAGACACTCATAACTCAGATTTGGTGGGACCAGAAGCCAGATTTCCACGTGTATCTCCTTGTGCCCTCTGCATTGCATCTGCTGGAGCTGACAGAGCTGACACCAAGAAAAGGGACCTATGGTCTTGAAACTCCTCTCCAAGCCCTGTCTTTGTGGTCCAGCTTCAGCAAAGACAGAATCAGCTGTGAGTGTGACACCATCTGCCAGAAGGGGCTGTCCCAAGGTCTCCTTTGCAGAGGACAGGGTGTGGATTTAAATCCCTGCTGCTGTGCCTGCAAAAGAGCAATGGCTTGGCTGGAATTACAGGGGTTGGTTTCCATCTGTCTCCTCCTGAGAGGAGGCTGAGGGAAGAAAAATGAGATGTGAAACTTGTCTTGTGCATCATTCAAGACTTATTTCAGAGTCCTGAAATAAGAGTTTGGACAGTGGGATGAGACTTTCAGCCTTGGGGCCTCTGCTTAGACTAGACCGGGTTTCTTTGTATAAAAATACAGGTGTTGCTGGATCAGGTTTCTGGTCCAGGTTTTTCCCTTGAAGCCTTGCAGTCTCCAGCTACTTCAGAAGAAGACACAAAAGTAGAATAATCGGATGCCACAAATTACTGGGTTTTATATCCCTCGTCCTAGCTCCAGTGAAGACATTTTTATTTTTGTATCAAAAATGAGAAAAACTTCCAGCTTCCACAATTTTCACTGACCCATATTCTTCATCTCCATGAACCGTCAGTCCTAAAAATTTTCCCGTCCTCTGGGCTTTCTCCATGCCTGGTTTTGTTCACTTTTCTGTGAGCCCCTTCTGCTGCCACTGCAGGAAATTGAGCTGAGGGCTTGTGTTTAATGCTTCAAGGGCAGGTATTTCAGCATTACTAGCTGTGATCCAGAAGTACCCATCTGCAGTCTTTGGGGGACAAGGGGAAAGAAAGGGTTATCTGTGCTGTTGAGCAGAAGCCAGATCAGTAGGCAGCTGGGCAGGTCAACGTGATGTTTGTGTTGGTACCAGGGATTTGGTGCTGGAGGTGCAACCACCCCGAGGGCTCTGTGTGCAGCCCTGGGCTGCCCCCAGCTCTCAGCTGCTGCTTCATGGCCCCCAGGTGAAATCAAGGCCACCTGAGAGGGTCCATGTGCTCTTGCCCAGCCTGCAGCTGCCGTGCCATGGCTGTGTCACAGCAGTGACACGGGCACACCCTCCCGGCTGGAAGGGTGACCTCTCCCTCTGCCCGCAGCTCTTCCTGCCCAGGCTGCAGCACAAAGCTCCCCATTTATGTGCTGCGGCCATGCTGTCAAAGTGTAAGTAATCACTTTCATACTCACTGAGCTGCATGGTCACCAAGGTGTAATATCTGATGGGCAACAGATGTCTGCTTTCTTCCAGAGTTTACAGCCTTGTATTATTGCTGTTATTTGCTCTGGCTCCATGCTGCCGGCGAGTGGAGGAGGGGCAGGTGCTGATGCTGCCTGCTGAATGAATGGCATCCACAGTCTGCTTTTTGCTTTGGGGGGGTCTGGTTTAAGTGCTGAATAATACCCAGTGCTTGCTGATCCAGCTTCTCTCCTCCGAAATGAAATCGTGTCTCCTGCAGTGGAAATTCCTGGTTTATTCGGATGGCCTTTACCCAAACACAGCTGTGTTCAGCTAAGGGAGACTTGTTGCATTTCTCAGATGTCCCCGTGCCTGCACAATGCTACTGAAGATAAAACAGCCTGGGAATGAGATGGGGACTGTGCCTCCTGAGGAAGCCTCTCATGAATATGACACAATTTACCATTGCATGAGCTGTCTGTGTTCAGGGGCCGAGGGGAGCTGTGCCTCCCACGGTGTCAGCAGCACTTCAGGCACAGAGTGTCCTGCTTTATCTTGCTTGATGGAGAGAGTCAGGTGGTGCCTCTGACTCTGCTCCAGTGCTGCTGCATCCATTTTGCTTTTGAAAAACTGTTGTGAAGCCGTAAAATTCCACTTCGATACCCTCCAGGAAGCCTGGCTTAATGCCTCATCCGAAGGACATGATATGAGTCATTAAAAACAATTTTTAGAGGTCTGGAGATGACCTATGGGGCTCCAGGAGACTGACTCCTGTGCAGCAGCAAGCAGCCAGTTTGTACCTTGCACCTCCTGACAGCACCTTGTCAGCTCCTGGCACAGCCGTTCTCCCTCCGGGGACAGGACTGGGCTAATCCTGAGCTGTTCCCACGAGAGCTGATGGGCAGTGAGCTACAGGGACAGCCATGGCTCAGACAGACTAAATTCAATCCAGACCCTGAGCCAAATACTTCCTGATGACTTCTCAAGCAGCCCTGATGAGCACTTTAAGCTCTTTGCCCCACATTTCAGGAGTGCTGAACTCTCTGCTCTGATATCTCCTGTGCAGAAAAAAATATTTGAGCTGTCTGCAGCAGGCCCCTGATCTGCAGGGTAGCTGGGGAAAGGCTGGGGCTGTGTGGCCTGTCCTCCCTCACCCCGTGTGGCCATCTGAGAGCTGCATGCACTGCTGTGACAGAGGCACCTCCAAGGGCACCCAGCACAGCCATTGTGGAGGTGGCTTGGTCCCTTCCCACAGAGTCACTGCTGGCAGTAAAACTAACAGACAGGCTTTAAAAACTGCTCTGCTCTGTGCTGTGGGTGCTGTGGCACCCAGGAGCTGGGCACTCACCAGGGGCTCAGCTGGGGCTCCCCTCTCTCCCTGCTGGAGGGCTCAGACTCACACCTGGCTGCCTCTGTCCCTTCCCTGCCCAACCACCCACAGCGTTACCAGCACGGCCCTGCTGCAAGGGATGAGTCAACATTTCCTGACACTTGGCTATATGGCAACCACAGACAGTTTATTTTGGCTGGCAATCGGGCTTTAAAACCCTCAGGAGGCTGGGATGATGATAAAGGCTGTATCCCCCTCGATGAGTGCGTGGTTCAGGCATTACAGCTGGAAGAAGGAAAAGAAATGCCAGCTCAGGGATGTCATTTGGCTCCATGGAGATACCTAAGCCTTGTTGAGCTAATACTTGTGGTAATAGGTATTAAATTGGCTCATGTAGACATGGCCCTGAAGGGCAAGAAAACAACTTCACATCTCCTTTGTAACATCTCTCTCTCTTTCCAAGTCAACCCTTTTTCCTACTTCAGGCATAGTGTTTTTATGGCTCTTTAGGTTTTGCTGTAGCCTGGAGGTGTTCAAGTGCAGCTCCCTGTGCCAGGAGCTATGTGCATGTTTGGGAGGGAGACCCGCAGGGAAGGGTTTAAAATCTCTGTAAACACAACAGGAAAAGGAAGCATTCCCTCATTTTGCAAAGCAGGAGGTTGCAGGGGGTTAAATTCCAATGGCTGTGGAGCTTGGTGCTCCTCTCTGTGGAGCTCTGCTTGCTGGTAGGACTCGCTGCATGAGAAGTGGCTCCTAAATCACAATAGGTGACCAAAGCATGCACCAACCTCCCTGCCAGTGCTGGGTTATTTCAGCATGCCTGGCTATAAAATGCCTGGCTTAATCCACCCCTGTTTCTGGAATAGCATCCCAGGGCAGAAAGGAAAGGCTTGCCTGTGCTATTGGTGCCCAGAGACAGAATATGAACCTCCTTCTCCTGAAGCAAAATCGGGTGTTTGGCCACAAAAGATCTCAGGAAAGAGCTTTTCCAACCCAGTGCATTCATCTTTGCTGCTATCTGTTCAGGGGGAGGCATCCACAGCCTGGCAGGTTGGTCTCAGCCTTCTCCAGAGCAGCAGTACTCTTTTATTTTCCAGATGAAAAGGCTTTTTATGTGATCTTTCTGAATAACAAGTTCCTGTGTCACAAACTCTTGTCATCACCCAGGGTAGCCTTTGGAAAGCCGAACTCTTTGCCCATTGTCTTTGTAGGTAAAACAAAGGGAAGTGGCATCTTCCTACAACCTCTGGACAAAAAGCCTCTGTGAGCTGCTCAGGTGCTGTTCAAGTGGCATCTCAGTCACAGGTTTCTTGCAAGCCTGGCATTCTGGTGGCTCAGGAGCCGTGCATCAGATCAAGCTCCTGCAGCCTCAGATTAACTCTGTCAATATAAGGATGGCAGTCAACAGGGGTGAGCTGCCTCAAGCTACTGCACCATGAGACAGGACATGAGTGTGCCTGTCTCATGGTGGTTTTTTTGCATTTTATGTCATTTAAAAATGAACTGTTCAAATCCTGTTCCTTCCACAGTCCTCTCTTAGCAGGAGAAAGGGCCCCATCTCCTTTGGTCACATCCAGGGCTGAGTGTGCATCCACGTTACAAAGGCATTTGCATCTGAACTCCTGTCGTGACCAGATTAGAAAGTCTCCAAAGCACGAAAGTCTCTTGGTCTCTCTCCTAGGCTGGGCCTGTTTCCAAGGTAAATGCAAGTATTTGCAGACAAGCTGTGGAAATGAATGCCTTACCCACTCTGGGGAAGAGGAGAGAGGTCTGGAGAAATGTTGCAGATTCCTGGCTTGAATGGCTCTTGCTGCCTTTTCCAGGGGCTGTACCCCCAGCAGGACAGCACTGAGCGATTTCAGTCGTGCAGTAACAGCCAGACTCGTGTGTCAGCTATTCTCCCCAGCAGGACTTTATTCCGAAGGATCTTTACTTTTAGTTGCTTACTTTAGTTTACTTTCCATTTCTGGTGTTGGATTCCAGCATGAGCAATAGACTGTGGGGAACCTTGGGCCATTCTGTCTCCACTGGTGTGCATTGGCTGAAAAGAACATTTGCACACCTGACCTGCCTCTGCTTAACAGTGGGGAGGAGCACTTTGCTCCTTGCCACGACAGCAGAGCTCTCATGATGACTCAGAGAGAGGATGAAGAATCCCAGAAAAGGTGCAATCATAATCTGTGCTCCATTAGCACAGCCCTGTCCCTTTTATCACCCATATCTGGGCTGCTGGACATCACTTTCAATACAGGAGAGGAAAAGTCCCACAGGCTCTCCCAAGATGTCATAGAGTCACAGAATGGTTTGGATTGGGAGGGCCCTCAAAGCCCATCCAGTGCCCCCCCTGCCATGGGCAGGGACACCTTCCACTGTCCCAGGCTGCTCCAAGCCTCGTTCAACCTGGCCTTGGACACTGCCAGGGATCCAGGAGCAGCCACAGCTTCTCTGGGCACCCTGTGCCAGGGCCTCCCCACCCTCCCAGGGAGCAATTCCTTCCCAAAATCCCATCTAACCCTGCCCTCTGTTAATTTAAAGCCATTCCCCCTTGTCCTATCACTATCTGCCCAGATAAGAAGCCTCCTCACTCTTTTTTGTGAGCCCCATTAAGGTATTAGAAGGCTGCAATGAGGAACCCAAAGCAATGTTTTCATAGTTTTTCTCCAAAGAGTTTAGGAGTGTAGAAAGTCATTTAGAAATGGCAAGGGGAAGGGGATGAGAGAAAGACAGCACTGTTCATATAATCATAGAATATCCTGAGTTAAAAGGGACCCACAAGGATCATCAAGTCCAACTTCCAAGTTTTATGTCATGGATCACCTCCTGCCCTGGTCAGATCCCTGTGTGTGCTCTGAGCTTGGGGGCACACCCAGGACCTGAGCTCTGCATCCTCCAGAGGTTTTAGGGCACTGGGGCCACTGATGCAGTGGGACAGCTCTTCCTTCTGCTGTGGGATGTGTGTGGGGGATGTGACCCCGTGTGATCCACAGGGGTCAGGCAAGTTTGGATTGTGCTGGTGTCCCCTGGGGGGTGTGGGTGTCACCTCCAGCCCTGTGCAGGAGCTCTCACCCCGTCCCACGGGCTGTGTCCAGTCTGCTCCAGGTGTCTGCACAGAGGCTGGGCCTGAAACCAGAATGGGGAGTTCTAAACCACCTAGGAGATTAAAAACCCCAATAATCTCCAAATGGTTATCCTTTAGTGCAAGATGCTTCAGCCCAAAGTTTCTAAATTCCACCCCCTTTTCAGCCCACCTCTGGAACCAGCTCACAGAGAGATATGGCCAAGCAGATTGTTTGCTCCCTAAAGCTGCAAGACAAATCTTTAGGAGCATTGGCTGGGCCAGATGTATTTCCTTCCTTATCTCTTAGCCCTTCTTGACTTGGAGATCACTACATGATGGTGGAGGAGCCTTTGTCTGAAAGGTTTTCTCACTTGGACCTTCTTGGCAACTCTGTTCAATATTTATAGATTACCGTGAGATCCTGGAAGTCCCTCCAGCAGCAACAGGTTTGGGCCCTTCTCCTGCAATAAGGTCTGAACAAATAATCTCTGATGTTAGTGCATATGGCACATCAAAGGGTTTTGGCCTGGTCTGTGAAATATATTCTGTACTAATCTCCCCCTTACCTGTAAACTAGATGAAAAAGCATACACAAACACACCAACTGTTTGATGTTTCTCCTCCGAATCAAAAAGACCTGTCTCCATGGTCCTATTATCTCCTCTTATTAAGTATGTTTTCATGCTGTGCTTTTTTTTTTTGTGCCCACAGTCAATAACAATTTAAATGATACTCTTTGATGACCTTTGTTCACATCATTTATTTCCATCTCTTTATCTGATTTTGCCAACAGGACCTAATTTGAAAGAGGCTGCAGTTCAGCGGCAGGAGGGATTTAAACACTGTTAAGACTGACATTTTCCCTCATCTCACATCCCGTGGGGTACCTGATTGCAAATTTATAATACACCAGAGGTCTTGCCATCAGAAGATACAGACTTACAGTAACAGCAACTAATTTAAAAAAGATCTCCAGTGCATCAGTGTCTGGGGCTGGTTTACACAGACTAATTAATCCTTATTTGACCTGAATTAACTCTTAATCTGTGTGAAATGAGAGAGCTTTACTGGGATATAGAAAATTTTAAAAGATGGAAAATCCTTTCAGAACAGGAGGTTCCTGCAGCTGAGTGACTTGTGGATTAAAATACTTGGCTGCTGCTGCTGCTGTGGAAAATTGGCCACTTCATTTTTCTCTTTTTCTCACCCCCCCCTCCTCCCCCCCCATTTCTAACCAGAAAGGAGAGGGGCAGAAGATTTTTTGCCACCAGCAGTTACTGTCCCTTGGTAAGCAGAGCAGAACTGTTGTCCTTGCTGTTTCCCATTGATAACTTGGGTTTATCAAAGGCATCAGCAGCCTGGCACGAGGGAGAAAGCTCATTTAGGAGCAGATCTTGCCCCCGACACCCCCAGGTTCCCATCTCCAGGGGAGAGGTGGTTTCTCTGCTCCCTGGGAGCAGTACCTTGGCAAGGGCTGCAGGTGTGAGCTCTGCTGAGGGATCACAGTGGATTCTCTCCATGAGTCAGCTCAAAGGTGGGAGATGTCCCCACCCCATATCTCTGTGATGGGGACTGGGGAACCTGTTCCCCCCGGGACTTGGAGAGATGGAAAAAAAATTCAGGCTCAAAAGTTGCGCTGTCAGGTTTGATAAAGGAGGAGCTTGAACTGGTGTCCTCTTGTGCCTCAGGGGACTCTGCCAGAGCACAGGGGGAGCAAATCAGGAACATCAGGATCCTCCAGGAACATGAAGGGATGGAGATACCCCTGGCCACAGCACACCCTGATGAAGAGATCATCTGGGTTGGGAGTGGGCTTTGGAGACCAGAAGTGAAGCTGGTTTAAGTCAGGGCCACCCAGAGTGTGAGTGAGCTTTCACTGCAGAGCCCTGAGTGGATCTTGATCAGTGATCATGGAGATGTTAAGGGGTAGCCAGCACTTTGGGGAGCTATGGAAAAACAAGAATGGCTGGAGAAGGCTGGACCTGTACATGTAACGTGGTGTTCTGGTTAGATTTTTTAGCACTTGTGCCAAATGCTGCTGCTTGTGGAGATGGAGACTCTCTCAGAGCTCATCCCTGCTTTGCACTTGTCTATATTTCACTGTGGAGAAATGGTCAAGAGATGCGTGGGGAAGGTCAGAGACTGTCTGTAACATGGCAAGGAGCCAACCAGACCAGGCAAGTTATCTCTCCCAGTGCCAGGAAAGTGGCAACCTACCTTTGTCCTTTGTCCTTGGCACCCTTTTTTCCTAACCCTGCTAACCTATTCTTTACTCTGTTTGTAGCTCCAGCCAGTATAGGACCACCACACCTTATCTGAATACCTAAAACATAGTGCAGGATCCTTATCTTCAATTCCTGAGGTGTCCAAAGTCACCCAAGATACCTGAGGAGGAAGCATGGTGTAAGTCTGTTGTGAAGGAGAGTTTTAAGGTCACTTAAAGCATCACC
This sequence comes from Aleadryas rufinucha, assembly GCA_013397815.1. Taxonomy (NCBI): domain Eukaryota; kingdom Metazoa; phylum Chordata; class Aves; order Passeriformes; genus Aleadryas; species Aleadryas rufinucha. The sequence continues at coordinate 21,443 of VZTH01010899.1, forward strand.
AACAAGGTATTGGCAAAAGCAGGTTCAATATAAAAGTGAAAGCATGACAAAGTTCATTGGCAAACTTCAGTCTAGTACTTACTAGGTGGTTAAAAAACATAGAAAAAGCAAACTAAAATCTAAAATCAATCAATCTAAAATCAGAATCAGCCCAAAAATTATCTACAGAAGGGTGGGGGGGCACACAGGGAGGTGAAGAAAAGGATGAAGATAGGTAGGGTGAGAGTGAAAAGTAATAAGGCAGACCCTCTGGTTAAGGCACAAGGTTCAGAGTGGACCCCTTGCCAAACTGAGCCCTGGACCTGACCAACAGTTTAGGCCTAGAGGTTTAACAGCATTTAAACCTAACAGCACTAATTTAATACCTTAAGTTAACAAAGGATTCACATAGAATTTACTGTAGCACAACAGGAACTCACAGGCCTCCTTTACTTACAAATCTAAAGAATTTAATAATTAGGAGAGCAATATTCACGTGCATTTGCTGTGGCACACTCCCACTTGCACACACAGACCTAAAGAGTCCGTGCAAGGTACGAACCTGTGAAAGAATTGCCCTCGAGTTCAGGGAAGTGCTCCCATGGAAAGCCTTTGGATCTTCCCAAGGGGCAAAGGGCTGAGCCTCGGGGAGCGGGGGGATCAGCCCAGGACCCATCACTGCCGTTCAGCAGCTCCTCCAAGCACAGCAAACTTGAGATTTCCTGAGCTGGGAGAGGCCCCAGCAGAGGGAGGTCGCTGGTGGCCGCTGCTGGGCCCAGGAGAGCTCCGAGGGCTCGCTCGGGACCGCTGTTGGTGGGGTCACGAGAGATGGGCTTCAGTCACAGTCATTTTCCATCCTGGCTGCAGTTCAGGTCGGTCACCCCCTTAGAAATTTTGATAACAGAACTGTTATTCCAGGCTTGTAATTCAGGAGAGAAAAAGAAGTTTCCAAGACTTGGTTAAAAAGCAGGAGCTCACTGGACAGCAGCAGTGCCTGGGAGCTGACAGTGCTTCTGATAAGCTCAAGAGGAGCTGAGCCCAGGGGCTGTTCACCAAGAACGAGGCCTAATGAGCATTTATGAGGTCATGGTGCGCCCCAAGGAGGGGGGGAGGATGCACCAGCACAGACCCCCAGCCCCCTGTACAGCAGGACCTTCCTGCCACCCCGTAAGGCTGCTGTGAGTGTTGTTATTGCTGCATTAAGTGTCCCCTGCCCCAGGCACGGGGAGAGGCCTTTCAGAAGATGCCACCACATTGCACAGCAGAGATGTCACCCCCCGGGCAGCGAGCTGCAGGAGGCTTGAGGTAACCACTTAAAGGTTACCCGGTGCTGCTGGTATCTCTATTTTCAATTACCCCCACTTGTTGGCTTTAAAGTCTTCAGTATGGAAAATAAATCAGTGTGCTGCTCCATCACTCAGGGACGCCTGACGTGACAGTCTCACAAGATCACACGATTATAGGGATAAGGGTCTAGTTATAAAATATGCACCATTTCCCAGTCAGATCTTTGACCTCAGACTGCATTAGTGTTGTGCCATTTTTAGGTCCAATGCCAATCTCTGTCTTGCAACATGTCATCATTGTAATGCCTGATTTACGCTCTGAATTATGGTAATTTATTATAATAGCATGATTTGACCTTTTCAGTGTTTCCTGTTTTTATTGGCTATTGCATCCCTTTCCCCAGAGGTTAGCAGGACTTTGGGGGTAGAGGAGGAGGTGAATGAGCCTATGAAAGCACATAATGCTGAAAAGGGAAAAACACAGGAGCACCCTGCTAATGCAGGGGCTGGGGAACACGTGGAGATTTAAAGGTGATATTTGTGACATCCCCCATGCCAGAAACAGAACTGATGTGTTGTCAGCCTTAGAGAGGAAAGGGCATCTTCAGGGATGGCTGGAGCCGTGTCCATGAACCTCCAGGTGTGGAGCAAGGCTCTGGGAAGGCTTCTTGTGCCTCACAGTGCCAGCCCACCTCTCCCCAGCATGGAGGTGTTTATGGTGCCAGCACTGCAATGCCCCTGAGAGGGGATGAGCCTGTTTCTAGAGGAAATGAGCCTTGGGAATTGGAGTGTGTCCTGATGAGAGAGCAGAAATGTAAAAGGCCAAGATGGAAAGTGCAAATATAATCCTAACTGTTTCCCTCTTTATTGCCCTCTGCCCAGAAACACTGCTTCTCCAAGGTAGGATTTGCAGGCATGAGAAAAGAAAGTGATAGCTTGCTGGTGAAAAAAAAGGGGAGAGAGAGAAAGAAAGCCCAGAAACACTAAAATAATCCCCTACAACATAAAGCTTTGATAAAAGCAAAGCTGAGCCTGAGGGTGATGCTACTTTTTCACCCTGTTCTCCAGGACTAAGTTTTTCCAGAGGACCCAGCCTTTCCTTTCAGGTTTGGAGTGGGTTATTTATTTTCTTAAGGACTGCCCTCCGGCATTCCTTTTGAAATGAGTATTTGTGCCTGGCTCTGGAAAACAACAGCAAGAGCAAGCAGCCAGCTCTTCTAATGGCTGTGCTGCCTTCCAGGGAGCAGCATCTTCAGGGTTTGCTCCCAAGGAGTGGGAAGGCACTGCCGAGCTGGGGCTCCAGCCCTCCAAGAAGCATTTTGAAACTTTGCTAATCAGGACTCAGACAAACACGGATCTAATTCTGCCCCAGAGGGGTGGTGGCTGCTGGTACAAAGCGTTGATGGGAGGCAAGTACAGAAAAACACTGGATAGATAGAAATGTATAGATAGATAAATACATATATGTATGTATATCTGTGTGTGTGTTTATATGAGTGTGTGTGTGCATGTGTGGGAAAAATATTTTTTATATATATTTAAATATTTTTNAAAGAAGCAAAGCAGGTGCTGAGAACCTCTGTCCCTGGAAGCGAGGGAAAGGTGCGGAGTAGGTTGGAAACACAATGGGACTCATCTGGTACCTCCCTTGGACACTTGTCACACCAATCACGAATTAGAGGTGCTTGAATTTTGCTCAAAACCAGAGGCAAAAGTAACAAATGTGCCTGGAGGAGTCCTGGTGCCAGCGTGGTCCTGCTGAGGGCTGGAGGCTGAGGGGGTGCCACAGGCAGGGCTGCAGCGGAGCTCGAGCTGGTGCTGCAGCACTGCTGGCCCCAGGCAGCAGGTGGAGGGCAGGGTGATGGATGAGCAGTGACATCCAGGGAGACCACAACATGTGTATTGTGCATCCAAGGAATTGTGTTTTCAGGTGATTTGTTTTCTCTTGAGCCATCCGGCTCATCTCCTCCAAAGAGTTAATTTATGGTGTTTACCCAAAGTGATGGGTCCAGGGCAGGAGATGGGGTGGGGTCTCCTGGTGAAAGGTCTCCCTTCAGCTTTAGCTGCTGGACACACAATTCTTCTTGCTCTGTGTCTGCACCAGGTGTTTTATAACAGGCAAACATCCATCATTTCCAATTAATCCCAAAGGCCACTTCCATTACCCCTTGGTGGAGCTGACTAGAAATAACAAAGTTTCCCAGTACTGAGCTTCAGTAAAATATTCTGAGTATCTCATAAGAGATGACTTCCTCTCAATACCAGTGAGCACTTTGTACCTCTCAGACAATGTTTTATTTCATTGTCTCTAATGGGATTGTACTCCCAGAGGCTGAGTTCCTCCCCTGGATTTTCCCAGCAAGCTTGCACTCAACAGTGACACAGTCCCTGGGCTTTAGCTGACATTTTTCTACAAGTCATGCCCCAAGTTACAACACTGGTAGGAGTTAAGTGCCTCTGAGACTTCTGGCCCTGTGTTAAATCTGGTTAAAATTGCTCACAGCTCATCTCTCCTAATGAGGACTGGTAGCTGCAGGCAGCTCCTTTAGAACCTCCCTGGTACCTGGATGCATTTGGCTTTTAAGGTGTGAAAAAAGCATTTTAAAAATGGTCTTTGATGTGATCACACCAAACCCCAGATAAAGTTTGTCTTCATAGAGAAAGACTCTTCTGCCCTATAAAGTGTATTTTGGGCTTGCACTGCATAACAGCCTATCCCAGGAAAGAAAGGCAGCTGAGCAGGGCTGGTGGCATTCAGGATCTGAATTTCACTGATTCCCTCAACAACTTGAGACAAGTTTCCCTCATTCTGATGTTTGTTCACCTTAAGTGTAGCCAGGTCAACAGCAGCCAGTTGGGATTTGATAAGGTGCTTGCACAGGTCCCGTGGGGTCCCGATTTGGGACTTTATGTGAAATTTGCTGAGTAAATAAAAAAGGCACCTGGGATTTTTCATACAGACAGCTGTTCTGTAGGTCCTAATCACTGCCCTCAAAGCTGATCTCAGAGCTGGCCAGTCCCATATCTAAAGGGTGAGCAATTAAATACAGTAGATGCATACTGTGACTGTGGGCTGACAAAATCACTGCCTGCTGGAAGAGAAGCGAAACCAGAGGTGGGCATTCCCAAGTTCTCAGCTTTCCAAGCAGCTTCCAAGAAAACCCTACAAGTAGTGTGATTTTATTGTACATTTTCAATCCATTCCACCAATACAGCCAGAAGTACACACACTTTGCACACATGATCACCTTCATTAGTTTGACATGCAAATAGTTACTTAGAGATACTTAATATCTGCAGTGAGTGGTTTCAAACCGCTCCACACAGAGACACAGAGCTCTGCAAACACATTGAGTACGCCGGGACCTTTGGAAACAGCTCCTTTTAAGCTGCCACTGGCATTCTGCCTCTGAACTGGGATTTTGCACAAATATTTTTAAGTCATTGTTTTAACATTTTCACGCTTGCTTTTCAAGTAGATCATCCTCTGTGATCACAGACAATGGCGACAATTGTTCAGTGGTCTCTCACTTTAATCGAGTCAATTTGCTTTGCTGGGATTTCCCTCTCCCCTGTATTCAGCGTTCAGGACCGAACAGAGTGAAGCGGATCTAATTAACTTTTCTCAAGGGTATTGACTGTCTGCAAAGGAAGAGGAAAGCAATGAGGAATACATTATGAGAGCCTATTCATTGCCAACTCGCACACAGGAGCACATCTTCCTCTTGTAAACCCAAGGTTTACACAAATTTCCTTATTTGATTGTATTTCCTGTTGCACAGAGGCACCAGGGGCTATGTGAACTCCTGCGGGGTCTGGAGGCAGAGTCAAAAGGAAATAAAGCAAAAGTGCTTTGTATAAACAGTGGAAATTAGAAATTTCTAATTAGTGTTTATTCATTAGGAGGATGAGAAATGAAATGTACTGTAGGCTGGTGTGTTATGTTCTCTCCTTTAAGATACAGACACTGAGTCTGTTCTCAGATACAGAAACGGAGCCTGACTGAAGATCAGATGCTGCCCTGGAACATTATGGGATGGTGAGGACTTTGCATCCATGCAAGGCAAGCCCAAAGTTTGGAAAATCATGCAGACACTGGGTCTGGCAGCTTTGCCCAGGAGCTGCTGCAGCTCTAGGAGTGTGTGTGGGGAGGCTGGGCTGGCCACGGTGCCATCACTGCCAGTTCAGCTGCACAGGGTCACAGGGATTTCCATCCTTTTGCCTTTGGGCATGCCTAAAGACCAAAAGTTCATATCTGCATACTTTAAAGAATAACCCCCAGACTCAGTGCCTCAGTTTCTCCAATGGAAAGCGTAGAGGGAGTAGTGACAAATGGACACTGAAGGCTCTAACTCATGGATGCTGACCCACAGCACCTCATGATGAGCTGCTCTCTAGACACTTCTGCCAGCAGCATAGACAGCAGTGCCCATCTGTGTGCCAGGGGGATTAGAACATCCCTGGGCAGATGGATCATACCTGTGGTGAGCCATCAGCACCCCGTGAGATGGCAGCAGCCTTCATCTCTAAGGAAGTGCTTGCCAGAGAATTTCTTGTGAAAATGGCCACAAGGGTGCCACAGGCATTGTCACCTCAGGCTAATAGGAATTCGTGTTTGTAATTGAAAGTCACTCTCAGATATTGACACAAAATCAAAAGGACTTTCCACATAACCTTGAAATTCTGGGGGGAATATTTGCTTGCAGGATGTGCAGGTTCCTCCAGCCATAGCATTGTCACAGGGTCACCTCTGCTTTGGAGACCTGGACCTCTCAAGGCAGGGAGAAGCAGAGGGAAGCTGAAATAGGGTTACTTTGACTCTATGAACCTTTACCTCTCTCTCCTCTGAAGCATTAGGCAGCCAGTAAGTCCTTCTGACCACTGTACTAGGACGAGATAAATGAGGATGGTGTGTCAGGTTAGCCAAGGTAGCCTGTGAGCATCTGGGAGCTATTTTCAGATGTCAGAAGTTAACAAGGTGCTGGCTCTTCTGCTAAATTGAAATCCTTTCTGAACGTCCCCACTTCTGACAAAATCTGTTGATTGTCATCTTTATTATACCATGTGCAAATAAATACATAATAGCATCTTGTCAAAATGTATTGCCATTCAAACTGTACCCATAATCTGGGTGTCTAACACAATCTCAGTGCTTCCTAACAAATACATTTCCCTACCAATTTTTTCAGGATGAGAACCCTGGTCTTGCAATTTATTCAGCAGTAGAGCTGAGAGCAGGGAGAGGATCAGGGGTGGGGAAAGAAGAGGGAAGAGACATTGTCAGCACCTGTGTCAGCACAGCATCAACTCAGATTACAAGAGACATGAAAGGTCTAACCAGAGCAGAATAACCCTCTTCTGGACACAGCTGTGAGCAACATCAATGCTCACAAAATATTTTGCTGGGGCTGCATCACTTGTTTAATAACAGGATGTTCTACAAGCCTTTACATTCCCCTGTGCCTTAACACCTCTTAGGAAGGCCAGGCTGGGTACGAGGGAGCTGCAGCAGTTGCACTGCTATTTGCATTACCCCAGGCTTGTGTGGGCTCTCGGTGCCTCCAGCCCTCTCTGCTCCACTGGGCGATGTCCAGCTCTGCAGCCCCGTGGGGCTGTTCCAAAAATAAATACTGGCTGTTTGCTCAGGCAGTAGAAAAGTAAGAATCACTCACACTGGGATAGAGAGAGGAGTGATGGAGTGGAGTGGCTGCCTGGTGTTAGCAGAGAAGAGTATTTCACTGGAGAATGGTTCAGTGAGACGCCCCAGGGCAGGCAGCCCCTGCCCTGTGCTGGCTCTCCTTGAGCCCTGGGCACTGGCTGAGGTGGTACTGTCAGCATTGGGCCACCAAAACCAGTGTGGGGAAAACACTCAGAACCAGAGTTTTCTCTGAGGACAAAGGCAAGTAGTAACAAACCACCCTCCACTACATTTTCTATACGAATACAAAGCATATTTGCTGTCAGCAAAGTGTTTTATGGTTCCCACCTCATTCCTGCTGGTTTGACAGCTTTTGCAGCTCAGCCTGCTGAGCTGGCTGTGGTGGGACAGCCCTGGGAGCGAGTGACCAGACAGGCTGAGCTGTGGCCCTGGGATGGTTTAGGAACAGCAGTGACTGGGTCTGGGTTAGAGCATGGAGAAAAGGCAGATATAATGATGGAGAGGCATGAAGCAGCTGCTGTGTTCCCTTCCTCTCTGCTGAGGTGAAGGGATTGATGTGCACTAGGAGGAGCAGCTGCTCACACCACCATGTGTTTACACCCTGTTTTGCCTCTGTTCACATGAGTGGTGCTAAATTAATCTAAGACACCTAGAGCAGCAATAGGTTCTAAATGCAATAATTACCTGTATGCTAAAGTATGCCCTGTTTACATTCCAATATATTCAGTTCAATATGTTGTGTCACTGCACTTAATAAGTAGAGCACAAGGTGGTTTATAGGCCAGGGCTGTGCTTTTATCAGCTTTCTGCTGTGGTTATCAATGCAATCATTAAATAATGAACAGATTGGCTCAGCTCTATTAAATGACAATCTTCAGTCCCATACATTCTGTAATTTCTGCTGTGTGTGCTGGGAGGCTGCATGGTCTCCTCTATGCACCAAATCTGGGAGAGGTGCTTGAGAGAAGCTGGAGTTTGCTGCATGGCAGAGCAGGGGGTTGGGATTTTCATACAATGACCTTCTCCATGCCTGGGCAAGTAAAGCTGCAGCCCCATTCTTTAAACTCCATTTTAATAAGGTTTTACCCTCAGCAATATTTGGCTGCCTTTTTCTCCTATAGGAACATTAATTCTCACACCAGGAAAAGCACCCTAGAGAATTGTATTTTACAGAATCCCAGAATGGTTTGGGTTGGAAAGGACCTTAAAGATCATCCTGTTCCACCCCTGCCATGGGCAGGGACACCTTCCACTATCCCAGGCTGCTCCAAGTCCCGTCCAACCTGGCCTTGGATACTTCCAGGGATCCAGGGGCAGCCACAGCTTCTCTGGGCACCCTGTGCCGTGGCCTCATCACCCTTACAGGGAAGGATTTCTTCCCAATATCTAATCCAAACCTACTCTTCCTTTGTTGCCACAAATGCCAGAAGGTTTGGGGAGACCAGCAGAACATGAGGTTTTGTTGTGAATGTGTTAAAAGATGTTTGGTCTTTCCTTGCCTCACATATCCTTTCAAGTGAAACAAGGTGAGCAGGACTTCACCCAAGGGATATAAGGAGAAATCAATGTTTCCATGACATTACTGTAGGGTACCACTGCTCATGGCTGGAGGAAGGTTTATTGCACCAGGATTAACAAATTAAACGTGTCCTGGGCCGCTTCAGGGCACAAAAGCTGACATGTAAGGGTCCAAGTGTGTGTCTGCAGCCTGTGAAATGAGGTGCTGGATGCAGCATTCCTGGTGGGAAGAAGCCCTGTGACACACCAGCTCCAGGCGTGCCAAGGCACTGGGAGCACACCAGGCAGTGCAGCTTAACCACAGACACAGCTGAACCCACCTGAGTGCTCAGGGACATTCCCATCCCTGCTCACCTACTGCAGTGAAAGGGCCCCAAGGGCACAGACATGGAAATTTGGGTCCCAAAGTGCCCCTGTCCCTTAGGCTCCCCCAGCTTCATTGCCACCATCAGACACGTTCCTTGTGGCTGAGTCCACGGTCAGCACAAGGCTGATGCAGCAAAACCTGTCTGGCAGGAGAATAGTGCACCAAAGGTACATTTTAGAGTGCAAAACATTAGTTTTTTAGGACAATCCTACTCCTCAGGAATCCCATCATCTCCTGCTGAGTGAGTGAGAGCAGTACCTGGCCCTTGCTGGGCTGGCTTACCTGGACATCGTGCTGCTGTTATCATCCTTCAGTGCTTTGGAAAGCTCTTCGGGATGACTTGGCAGGGGCGAAGGTGTTTCTTCAAATGCCAATCTCCTGATCCTCTGCCTTAGAAAAGCTGCACTAATTAAATTGCAGTCGCCAACAGAGAGGGTATTTTTCCTGGCAGTTGAATGCCTGGATGATCTGAGGGCCCCAGGCAAAGCCGAAGGTATTTCATCCAGCAAGATGTTAACTGCCAGGAAATATCCCAACAAGACAGTGCTGTAATGTGCTTAATAAAACATCCTGGTTTTCCTCTGGCACTGGGAAGGCATAGAGACAACCTACAGCTGTTTCTACACCTAATTCAGCTCGGTGGGCAGAGAGCAGGAGTGGCAGGGCACTGCACCCCTTGGTCCATCAGCTCAGACACGCTGCGTGAACAAGGGCATTTCCATCCAGAGTGGCAGGCCACAGGAAACCAGTGTTTGCTCAGCCTCTTAACACCTGGAAGCCCATGAAAGTGTTGTTTCTGGTGCCAAAACCAGGGTGTACTTGAGCAGAAAATGAGCTGCTCTTGCAACTGCTGTTATTTCTTGTATTTTGCTATCTACACTGGTTCTGCTGTGATGGTATTGGGGCGGGGAGGGCGTTGCTGATTTTAGAGGGAAAACAAAAAAATGCTTTGCAATCTAGCAGGGATTAATGCTGAGTTAGGCTGGGGTTATAATCACTGTTTTGTAATGGGACACTGAGACAGGTTTAAGGAACCAGGCTATGACCCCATGGCAAGTTTAAGGAAAACTCCTGAATTAGCTGAGGCCTGCAAAGGAACTTCTGTCACTTTGTGGGGAAAGAGGACTGGATTCAGGCTTTTCCCAAACATCCTCCAAAGCCCTCAGACCTCCTCTTTCCTGCCTGTAAAATAAGGTAAAAACCTCACTTTATTTCTCCAAGCTTTGCTCCCTTCCTCTCTTCAGAGTGCAGACCCCATCAGAGGAGGAGTCTGGGTCTTACACGCCCTACAGAGACCTGAGGAGCTCTGATCTCCCCCTGCATCCTCCATTTCCAGGCTGGAGCCAGACCAGCAATTCCCTGGGACTGCTTCAGACAATAGCAGTGCTCATGTGAGAGCAGGTTTTATCAACCCACATCGTGCCAGAATTAATGGCTGCCTTAATAAAAGCAAGTGAGATCATCACTCTTGGCTTAATTTTTCCTTTTTATTGCCTTTTACACGTAGAAGTAATGATCAGCTGCTGAAATATCTCTAAAGCCAACACTTAAGGACATGTTCAAATCTCTCACTCTCCTAATGAATGGCAGTGTCATTTCAGAGGGAGTTTTAGCACATCCCTGGAACAAAGGGAGAGGTTCCTTGTTGGACTGGCACCCCCATTCTTCAAGACTCCTGAAACCAGTGAAGTCCCATTAAAACAGGGAGACCTGTGGCTGAGTGCTGAGTGCAGGCTCAGCCAGAGAGCACATGCAGGGTTGAAGGCAAGGGCAAAAGTCTCTGTGCCTGTCTATGCAGCCCATGTTAAAATAGAACCTTCTCAAAGTCCCACACACAGCTTAAGAGATTCTTGGACTTCCTAATAATCTCTCAGGAGAAGTCACCAGGTTAGGGACCAAAGGCTTTGTTTCCCCTCATTCCTCAGAAGGATTTCTAGATACTGTGGTGTCTCCATTGACCCACTCCATCCCATAATGAGCATCAGAATCAGCCTCAAATGTTATTGAAATACGACTTACGTATACAAGAACCTAAATGTAAATGATGTTCAATGTGATTCTAATTCCCAAAGGCCTATATCACTTAGAAAAATTAATTTCAGACTCTAAATCACTTCTCAAACCCATCCCTCTCCCTCAGGTATCACTCATGAGGCATCACTGGTAGGGCTGAAGTGGAAGAGTCACAGAATCCCAGGATGGTTTGCATTGGGAGGAATCTCAAGGCTCATCTCATTCCAATCCCCCTGCCATGGCACCTTCCCCAAGACCAGGTTGCTCCAAGCCCATCCAGCCTGCTCAGAGCCTGCCATTGCTCTGCAGCAGCACAGGTACAGACACTCACAGTCTGCCTTTCTCTACCTACCATCAACCTTCAGCCTGTGTGAATTGTAATTAAGCTCATTTAGAGCAAGACATTGTATGCAAAACACCAATATCAGCAGTAGAGTCACCCAGGTTAGGTCCTTTTGTCAAAATAATGGTATGGGGGAAGCGTGTCTGGCATAGCTCAGGTCGTGAGGGAGCAGTGCAGAGTTCAGATGCTCCTGTGCTGTGACAGCCCAGGACACAGCTCTTCTCCAGACCTCTGGAAAAGGTCTAGAAACCTTGTAGTGGCTCCAGTGAAGCACATCATCCTGGGGGGCCCTACAGAAATCTCACTGGAGTCAACAAGGCTCGTGAGATCTTTGCTTGGCACAGTATTAGTGCTCCATTCTCATGAGGCCCCACCTGGGTCTGCACTGCATCCAGCTTTGGGGTCCCCAGCCCAGGAGGGACAAGGACCTGTTCAAGAGAGTCCAGAACATGCCATGAAGATGATGAGAGGGATGGAGCAGCTCTGCTATGGGGATGGGCTGGGACAGCTGGGGTGTCCAGCCTGGAGAAGAAGAGGCTCTGGGGAAACCTTAGAACCCCTCCCAGTGCCTAAAGAGGATCCAGGAGAGCTGGAGAGGGACTTGGGACAAGGGATGGAGGGACAGGACACGGAATGGCTTCACAATGACAGAGGGCAGGGTTAGGTGGGATATTGGGAAGGAATTGCTCCCTGTGAGGGAGGTGAGGCCCTGGCACAGGGTGCCCAGAGAAGCTGTGGCCGGCCCTTCATCCCTGGCAGTGTCCAAGGCCAGGCTGGACGGGGCTTGGAGCAGCCTGGGACAGTGGAAGGTGTCCCTGCCCATGGCAGGGGTGCCATTGGATGGGCTTTAAGTTCCTTTCCAACCCAACCTATTCTGGGATTCCATGCTTCTATGACTGCAGGCTGCTTTGGAAATTCTTAGGGGTGCAGGCAGGGTCCAGGTTACCCAGGAGCTGTCTGCTGGCTGGAGACCAAAGCTCACCCTGCAGGTGACACCTACAGAGAGTGGGTTCTAAACCCTTGTGCCACATTCAGCCCCCCTGTAGAGCTCTTCTGCTGGAGAGAAGCTCTTCGAGCCCAGCCCCACTGTGGCAGCTCACAGGAACCTGCTGTGTTCAGCTGATGGGGCCTTTAACAGGAATCAAGGAAAGGCTTCAGACTAGGAGCAGCTAATTAATTGTTGATTGTCTGGGCTCTGCAGGCAGGGTTGGAGGAAAAGCTGGGATGAAAAGCTGTGAGTTCACCGTGTTGGCAGGAAAAGTTAGAAAGGGAATGGCTTCCAGTGAACAGGAGGTTACTGGCAACAGTGAGTACTTGTTTGTTTATTATTTATGGGACAGGTTCCTCAGAGAGGTGTTGGACACATTCAAGGTCAGGCTGGATGGGGCTCTGAACAACGATTTGGTCAAGTCCCTGCTCACTGCAGGGGGGTTGGACTGGATGAACTTTAAAGTGCCCTTCCAACCCAAACCTTTCTGTGATTCTTTGGGAGGGTAAATGAGGGGCTGAAATCCTTCCCTCCTGCAGTGAGGGCTGCCTGCATCCACACTGCAAGGCTGATGCATCCCAGCTGGGTCCCTGCTCTGTGCCAAGCCACCCTGTCCATGCAGGGGCTCTGGGGTTGGGACTTTGGGACATCTGGCAGCCTGGGCTGTGCAACATCTGGAAAACCAAGAGTTTGCCACCCAGAGTGGGACTCAGCAGGTCTGGGATTTGATTCCTTGTCCTTTGGGGATGAGGGCTGGGAGGGAGCAATCTTTCCCTCCTCTGCATTTGCAATTGTGTTGGTGCATTTGCTGGGGCTGTGCTGGCTGAAGTGCTGACAATTTGGGAAAGCTGCATTCCTCTAGGAGAAAAACTGGGAAAGTAGTTACATCTGTGAAGCCTCCAGCCCATCTCAGCTGCCAAAAGTGTACAGTAACAAAGCTGAAACATGCTCTGGTTTCAGACGCTGTTGGCCTTCACTGCCTTGAGCAGGGGCCTCTTTGCACCACGGCTTTGCCACGGCCCCGTGTGAACGAGACAGGCTCAGGTGTGAGGCTGGCTCTCACTTGCACTGGTGTTTATTTTGGGGTAGAAGCACATGTGCAGTGTGGGCTGAGAGAGAGGAGCAGGGTGATTCAGGAGGGGTTGCAGCTGTGGAGATGCTCTGCTCTGCCCCCGGAGCAGCCCCGCTGATGCTCTGGCCCCGCTCTGCCTTCCAGCACCAGTGTGGGTATTGCACACATTGAGCTCATGATCCATGGAGGGTCCTTCAGCACTGCCTCACCCCTGCCCCTTCCTCCCTCTGTCACTCCCTGGATGGCCTGACCCTTGTGAGAGAGCAGGAGACCTCGGGGGCTGTTCATCATTTAATGCTGCATTTCTCGGCTTTCTTTTTCTATTTATCTCTCTGCCATTTAGTGCCCCACGTTGAAGGGAACCTTGATGTGTTGTCAAACCCCTCCATGAGATATTTGATTGAAATGTGTCTCGCCTGCCTGGGTAAACCTGGCTGCCTGGGAAAGGCTTTTTTGCTCTGCAAAGAAATGCTACAGCTGCTTTCTTCCACCCTCTGCCTTCCCAGCAGAACACAAATGAATTGCCTAATTTCAAGCAAATTTGATAATAAGGTTGAGGTGTCAAAAGTGATTACATTCCAGGCTATTATGGCACTTTATTTAAGTAGAGAGGTCATGTTTGGATTTTATAATTTATTTTTTCCCCAATTTCCCCAAAAGAAGGACAAAAATAGTTGCTCCTTGCTGACTGCCACATATGGCTGGGACAAGGCTGTAGCTCATGTCCTGCTCTTGGACCTTCACAGGTTCAAGATTTTCTGGGATTGTCTGTCACTTGTGCCCTGGCAAGGCAGGACCAGCAGCAGCAGGTCCAGGACCTGGAGAAACAGCTTCAAAAAGTCCTGGCTGGGCCCTATTTTAATTTTCTGAACATCAGGATTGAGGTGCTATTCTGCAAATGACCTTTGCAACCCGCCTGTATGCCTTTAAGTTGCTATAACCACGTGTGGAGCAGTGGTATTAATAATAATACTATTCACACCAGAGTCTCCTGGGCAGCTGAATGACAGGATGAATGTGGATTAATATTCCTTAGCCACAAGGGACTGGGAAGGAGCTAGCGGAAGCACAGCTTGTGAAATTAATAATCACCACCCACTTGGAGGAAAAGGAATTGGATTATAGGGACTCCAAAATTAATAGTATCCTGGGCAAGCAGAGCCTGTTGAAATATTCATTGGGTGCAGCTAAGCCAAGGCAGTGAGAGGCAGGCGAGGTGTGATGCATTATGTAGCCACGGGCGATGCTGAGCTGCCTTGTGTGGCCGGGGGGCTGCTGCTCCTTCCTGCACGCGGCAGAGTGGCACTAATTGGGCAGAGGAACTGAGGCAGACCTGTCTATCCACTGATGAATGCTGCCAGGGATGTTTATGCCCAGAATGAATAAAGCAGCGAGGGATGCTCTTGGGCTGAAACACAGGAAGTCTGGAGGAGAGGGAGTTAGGGGGTTGCCATGTGAAGGGTTTCAGCAGGACTCGTCTCCGAGTTCTGGGGGCTGCCCCTGCAGACACGCCTTGATTTGAGCATTCCTGTGTCACTGTGTGAGGTTCTGGATGCCATGGGGTGTTGCTGCTGTGGAAAGGGCAGGAGTTTGGGTGTGTGAACAGGCTCCTCTCCTCCCAAAAACCGCACCCTACCTGTGCCGGTGGGAGAAAACAACTGACCTCACTCCCAGGCACATAAAATTTGTGAGAAAAGCAGTAAACCCACTGTTGTCTCCCAAAGGGTGTCCCTAAAAGTGACTGTGACCTTCCAGGATCTGCTAAATCCTGCAACAGGGAGAGCAGGGGGAGGGCAACTTCTAAAGGCCATTTCTGGAGGTATGTGTTGTGTGCCTGCTGCTGACTGGGAGGGAGTTGGATTCAGTTTAAGGGGATAAATGGCCTCAAATGCTCCTTTCAGGAACTCTGCTGGTCACCAGGCCCTGCACATGCCTCTTAAACCCACTGGCATCCAACCTGTGTGCCACTGATGTGAGTGAGGGACCCTGTGCACCCCCAGCAGACCCTGGGCACAGGTACACGAATGCCCCTCACCAATCAAGCCTGGGAGCATTGTCTTTCAGGGCCTGGAAAAACTGCTTTCTCCAGGAAAGAGGAAAGGGCCCTGCATGGCCCTTCAGCCCTGCTGATGTCTCTGCACAAGGGCTTGGGATGGGCAGGGGAAAGCTGGGAGCTGAGACTGCTGCTGTGTCCCTGCCCTCTGCCCCCGGGGGCTCTGGAGAGGCTGCAGGCCAGGAGCTGACTACAGCACGGCTTTTTCCTCCCTTTACTGCCCAATCTGCCTCCTTTTACTCAGTGGCCAGAGTGTAGCAAGAGAGAGAGAGGTGCCAGGGCTGCCCCACAGAGCAAACCCTGTGCTCTGGGTCTGTGTGGAGCAGTCTCCTTTGCCCCTCTCACTGATGGAAATGCCTCCTCCCAACAGATCCAGGGTGGACAGAATGTGTCCACTCAAACAAATGCTCCTCCTCCTTGCCCCCAAATCCGTATTTCTGGACTATTTTCACCAGTGTGTAGCCAGAGAACCCCAGGGAGAGGGACCCTTAAGAATCAGATCTCTGGCAGACCTGTGCATGGTGTGAAGATGCCGTCCTCAGCCCTGGAGAGGCTCAGCAGGTTGTGTTGATTTGGGAGGCAGCTGTCTGGAAAATAACCCATGCACACAACTGCAAGCAATGAGCTGCCTGGGGGTGCAGTGTGGACTCCATCCATCCCCTCCATCCCTCCCTTCCCACACTTGGACAAGGCTGATAGCAGCTCCCACGGACTCTGCTGCCAGGAAAATGAGGTATAGCTCTGCTCCAGAGGCTGATGGGACCCCCTGGGAAGCAGCTGTGGGCCAGATGCCACCAAATGTCATGGAGGCGGTGTGGTTGAAAAAGGAGAGTGTGTTTGGGACAGCAGAGCCAGCACTAAATTAAATTGGTTGTGCTATTGAAGAGGGAGACATTGCCCCTGTGAGAGGATGTCAAAGTCCTGCAAGCTCGAGTGAGATGTGCCGTGAGCCTGTAGTGCTGCCAGCACGCTGAATTACTCCTTGAGTGGGTATTTGAAAGGGTAAATCACTACAGGGGATCATTATTTAATCAGTTTGAATTAAAGATTCCCCAGAAATACAATATTGTGCATTTAAAAAAATATATATATCTTAACTGTGTGTTTCCCACAGCTCTGCTGTGCTTCCAGGAAACCAGTGATGTCTGACTTCATTCTGCCTCAAGGTAGCTGAAGCATCTGGGTTAAAGCCTGACCCCATGATGTCCAGCCCATGCTCCTTTCCCAGAGGAGGAGGTTCTGGTGGCACACCCAGAGATGAGGCTGTTGCATTGCATGTGTAAGGGCTGGTCTAAAGCTGAGTAGTTTTGCAAGACACATCTCCTGTTTGTCCACCCAGCCTCCCAGCTGCAGTTAAACCCAGATGGATTTGCCAGGTTACAGCTCTCTGTGGCCACAAGCTGAAAAAAGGGTTTGTTTTGTTGTGTTTATAGTGGAGAAGGAAACTCTGGATGTAACCCAATGCACATTTAAAATCTGCAGGAGCCTTTCTAGTGAAGCCAGGTGTGTGCTGGTCCTGCTGCAGGTATCTCAGGAGGCATCATGAAACATCCCAATGGGAAGTGTCCAATGAGCTCCTGCTGAGAGCTTCGGTGAGAAGAACCCCAAGGGACCTGGGGAGACGTCCAGTGGGTGCCTGTTCCTGGTTTTTTGGCATGGATGGTTTAGAAAAGGCACCTTAATGAGATTTATGAGGCTGTTTTAAAACATAAAAGTTGCCTTGCCGACAAGTCACATGTCTGCTACATAAAAAATACGACGATGAAGGGATGACAGCTTTGTATCCATACACTTTCATCCTGAGGTGCCTTCATGCAACTGCTAAATATTTAACTCCCAGCCTTGGATATTTTTAGCAGGTGGAGATGCAGAAAGCCCTTTGCCCCATACAGGTGAGGTGGAACATGGGGCAGACACAAACCACAGCCAGCTGCTCCCCAGCTCCTCTAACACTTCCCACTCTCACAGTGCCGACAGTGTTTTGTGGGTTCAAAGTCTGCTTTAAACTCAGACTTTATCATTGTTGCTGTCTTTGATTAGGAGTTGAAATTGATCTGGAGAAAAGATTTGGTGGTCCTTTTAGCCAGCAGAGCTGTGATTGCCTTGGGGCAGGGTTGGGCTGTTTTCCAGACCACTGTGGTTGAAGCAGGGCGGTCCCAAGTGTGGGGGACCATCAGTTTCAGGGCAGGGCCAGAGCCAGAGCCTGTCCCGTGTCCTCTCCTGATCAATGGCCCCACCAGGGGCACTGCGAGCCTCCTCCGTTGTCGCTGCCCAATTTTCTGCACTGTTAATCCTGTCCCTGAGAGCACAGACAGGACTTGACCTACATTCTGCAGCTGGTGGGAAAGGCAAGGGTCCTCCATTTGAATTTTACAGGAAGCTGGGAAGAAGAGCTTTTCTTTTCCTCTGGCTTCTTTCTTTCAAGCTTTTGCNGATTAGGAGTTGAAATTGATCTGGAGAAAAGATTTGGTGGCTCCTTTTAGCCAGCAGAGCTGTGATTGCCTTGGGGCAGGGTTGGGCTGTTTTCCAGACCGCTGTGGTTGAAGCAGGGCGGTCCCAAGTGTGGGGGGACCATCAGTTTCAGGGCAGGGCCAGAGCCAGAGCCTGTCCCGTGTCCTCTCCTGATCAATGGCCCCACCAGGGGCACTGCGAGCCTCCTCCGTTGTCGCTGCCCAATTTTCTGCACTGTTAATCCTGTCCCTGAGAGCACAGACAGGACTTGACCTACATTCTGCAGCTGGTGGGAAAGGCAAGGGTCCTCCATTTGAATTTTACAGGAAGCTGGGAAGAAGAGCTTTTCTTTTCCTCTGGCTTCTTTCTTTCAAGCTTTTGCAAAAAAAAAAAAAAAAAAAGAGTTGAAATGTCAAAATAGAATAATGCTATTGTAATGGCAAGTACATTTTCTTCTTCAAAATGGAAATTCTCCTCAAATTTCTTTAGCTTGTATGCTACAATTACTAATGTTTTGATTTCCTTTGATGCTGGTGGAGCGAAGGCTGGGGCTGAGGTTGACAAAGAGACCCTGTGGAGTGGGATCCTCAGCCAGGGCTGTCCTGCAGCCTCAGTAGTGCTGGGGAGGAACAGGCAATGTGGGATGTGAGTCCTCTTGTCCAACATCACATGTCCACGTTATGAGAGGGGAATCATGTCCTGGGAACACCCACACTCCCCCAGGTGCTTAGGGGTGATCAGGGTGAAATCTGATAGAGCTAAATACACTATGGACACTCAAAGTGAAAGAAATCCCACTGCTGCAGTGATGTACATGTTCTGGATCTCTCTGAAGGGGCACTGACATCCCCTTTTCCCTCCTTGAGTGCAGCATCAAGGCCAAAGGTCCCTTCAGCTGCACACCCAGAAACCACAAAGCCCTGAACCAAAACACTGAAATACTTCTGGCCCCTGAGGTTTAATTGCAATCCTAGACAGACAAATCATTCCCAGCTGCCTGTTGTGCCTTGGGGTGTCCTGCCCTGCGTGTCAGCCCACAGCAGCTCGACACTGTCACCTCCTGCACAGGCTTCCTGGGCTGGGGCTGTTCAGGAGGTCCCTAAAACACTGACTCATGGTGTCCTAAACACAGCCAGAGCACTGCATTCCCAAGGAATGGGGATGCCTGAGGGACAGACAGGCTTCTGCTGCCTCAGAACTTGTGGTTTTCCAAAGCCATCTTGACCAGGAATGGGAATGGAGTCGAAGTGGGTATTGGAGTTTATGCAGCTTTAAGTGAAGCTGGAGGCATGGACTTTAACACCCTCTGTCTGCTGCTGCAGAAGGGAAATGTGAAGGCAGGGTGCTGAGTTTTTCTTTCTGAGGGCACAAGCCCACAAAATAATAAAAAATAACAAAACACAAACTCTCCAAAAAACCCCAAACCCGAACCATATGTGACCCAGAAGCCAGCTGTACTTCCCCATAGCACAGCTGTGGAGGTCAGTGCTTAAGCCAGCCGGGAGTCAGATCTCACAGAGAAATGATCTCTCATTCTGCTCTTTCTTCCCTGTCCTCCTCCAATGCCCGAAAAATCCCTCTGATTTTTTAAAGTTACCTGAGTAATTAACAGCAATATCTACTCACTACACCAGGAACTCTCTAGTTTAAGGGCTTGCCTCCACTGTCCAGGCTGGGGTTTGGCTGCCCCTTGCAGTGATACTGAAAGAGCAGGACTTGGCTCATTTTGCAGAAAACAGATTTGGGGTGTCCCAGCAGATCAAGGGTGATGGCCATGGGTGCTTCAGAAAGGTACCCCAAGGGCACAGAGCCAGCCAAGGACAGCAAACTCCATGGGATCGTCACAGCATGGCTTGGGGCTGGAAGGGACCTTAAAGCTCATCTCATTCCAACTCATCTGCCATGGGCAGGGACACCTTCCACTGTCCCAGGCTGCTCCAGGCCCCCTCCAGCCTGGCCTTGGGCACTGCCAGGGATCCAGGGGCAGCCACAGCTGCTCTGGGCACCCTGTGCCAGGGCCTCTCCACCCTCCCCCTCAGCCAGGAATTCCTTCCCAATATCCCATCTACCCCTGCCCTCTGGCAGTGGGAAGTCATTCCCCCTTGTTCTGTCACTCCAGGCCCTTGTCCCAAGTTCCTCTCTGGCTCTTCTGGAGCCCCTTTAGGTACCAGAAGGTGCCATAGGGTCTCCCCAAACTCTTCTGCAGGCTGCACAATCCCCACTCTCTCAGGCTGTCACTGGATGGGTCCTAGGGCTTGGATGGGAGCTCTGGGTAGCACTGGTGTGAAACCAGAGCTTCAGCTCAGCTGTGAGGTTGGCTGAGTGTCACACGATGTCACCCTGCCTAGTGCACCACACAACCCCCTTGTTTCTGTAATCCTTTCTCAGGTTCTTTCTGCCACATTTTGCATCGCTGCTCCCTGTGCCTCCGGTGCCAACCTGTGCTGAGCCTGTGGGCAAGGAGCAGCCCACGCCTCCAGTGCGAGTGCTGGGGCTGTCCTGCTGGCTCTGATGTCCCCCCTGAGCTGACCATGCAGCTGGGGACCAGCCCTTCATCCCTGGGGACTCTCCCAGTGAGAATGTGAATGGTTAGGCAGCTCCAGCCGCCTGCTCAGGAAAGCACTTTGCTTGCCCTGAAGGGGGGAGAGAAAAAAATCTGGGAAAAAGGACCTCTGGGAGACCTTGTATGATTAAGCCAACATACCAAGCTGCTGAACAATGGCTGACATAGCAGGGCTGCACTGCTGTCCCTCCCCTGGCTCCTATAGATCACAAACATATGCTCTGTGCACGCCGGCTCCCAGTCTTTCATTTCGCTATGTTTCAGTTCCCGTCTATCGAATCTTTTTATTCTGCCTGTGACACAGAAGTTAATTTGAGAAAAAGGATAAAGTGTCACATTCTCTTGAGAAATGAACATGTAAATGGCCTGGAAGCAACATAATTTTTCTCTCTCTTTTTCTTCTTCTTCTTCTTCTTTTTTTTAATTTTTTTTTCCCCTTTCCTACCATGAAAGCAGCACTAAATCTGCTCTCCTGATCTGCCCTTTCAGGAGCTGCTTCCCTGGTGTCAGAGAGGATGGATGGGCCATGGGCTGGAGCACAGGGAAGGCCTGGCTGGCTGGAAGCCCCCGCTGCTGGTCCCTGTGGGATGGGCAGTGGCAGCACATCCATGGGGGTGTCCGTGGCTGTGGGTGCAGCAGAACGAGCAGGACGAGGCTCTCGGCAGCCCTGTGGGGTCACTGAGGGTGGGACACTCACCTCAAAGGCTCAAACACAGGTGCCCTTGGCATGTGCCTCCTACCAGCAGGAACAGCAGGGAAGAGAGAAAGGAAGGATTTTTATTGATTGCTGTGGAAGGAAGGTTGCTGGTGTGCAGCGACTTTTGGGAGCACAGAGTACAGGCACAGATCAGAGGCTCCAATTATGCAGAGAAAAATACACAGCTCTAAAAAATAACCCTCTCTTAGAAAGGCTTCAGCACTGTAACAAAATATTAATGTTTAAAGATATTCCCTCTTAATATTTCAGGAAGCAATTGGAAGTCCCACAGTATAGTTCATTCTACTTTTTAAATGGAAATATTTAACTTGGAGCAACAGAGCTCACATTGGCTCCAAGATAAACTTTCCTTGGCAGTTGCAGCTCGTGTATGATGCTAAAAGCAGCTCCATCTTTGGGGTGGCATTTTTTTTTTAGCTCATCTCGGAGAGCCAAGCTCCGAATTAAACGGAGGGCTTGAGCAGCTGCTATTTTGCCAGTGAGTCCAGAAGCTTGTCTGAGGCTTGGGAGGGGGGAAGAAGGGCTGTCTGGAGGGGGAGGCAGGATCCATACAGAAGGTTGGGCTAATTAAATCTGGAGAAGTCACCAGAGAGCCCAGTGTTTCTGCATATTGTATCTTCAAAGCTTCCCCTTGTGCGGGGCATGATAAGGAGAGGATCATCTTGACACTTTCATCTTCTCCTCAAAGGGTGAGCATTGAGCTAAATAAAGAAATAAATACACGTTGATTACATAGGGAGGGAGGGACAGAAATATCTGCTTGTTCAAACAGCTAATGTATCTCCCAGGGCTCCAGGGGCTCCTTCTGCTCATTAATAACCATATTTATTATTATTTTTATTATTTTTATTATTTTTTAATCTGCCAATTGAGTGCTGTATTGCAGGAACTCCTGTTTTCACACACCCTCTGACGCCAGCAGCCTTTGCCAGCACTTGCACATCTCCCCATCTTCTGCAGAAACATGAAAGTGGAAAAGAAAGGTATGCAGGGGGTGCATGTGGTGCTGCAGCCAAGGGTTGTCGAAGGAAGAGCTGGGTCAGGTTTCCCCAGAGCAGGAGCATCTCTGTTTCAGTGTCACAGCTCGTGTGTGCCTCCCTTCTGTCCCTGGAATGCTCAGCTCCAGCAAGTTCCTTTAACTGGGAGCATTCAGCGTGTCTAAGAAGTCAGTCTTGCAGTGCATGAAAACACAGATTGGAGACTGATAGGAGAAAAACCCACCAGGGATCCTCCAGTGCTGTGTCCATGTGGGAGCTCTCTCAGCACCTGGAGTAGCTCCCCAACAGCCTCCCTGCACTGTGGGAGCACGAGGCTGCTGCCATCCCTAAAACCCCAGGAAACTGGGTGAAAGTTTCCAGTGGTGGTTCTTTGCTTAACAGATCCTCTAGTAATTTTTTTTTTATTTCCTAAGAGTTGCAGTTGGCAATGGAGATTTTGAGATGGACCCTAAGGCTGCAGGCTTGTCTTTGGAGAGGGTGTCCCAGGCTGGTGGGTAGGGCAGGGGCTGGGGAAAAGCAAAGCAGAGACTCCAGAGGGGTTGATTTTGCACTTAAACACACTGGAATTAACCCCCTTGAAACCTATAAATTGGTGTTCACTCCTTGGGCCCAAGGAACAAAGCTGAGTTGTCCCTGTAAGAGAAAAAAGACAGTTTAGTCTAGAGACTAAAATACGGTATAAGTAGATCTTTCTAACAGTGTGCTGAACCTGAAATCTTCTCAAAGAGAGAACTTTGACTTTTTTAGGGTTAATACAGCAGATAAGCCTTCAGCCTCAGTGTTACACCGAATGCTTATTCCTCAAGGCTTCATGATGAGTCCCAGCAAAGCAGAGAGCGATTTCTGCAGCTCCTCCCCTGCATCCTGGATGGGGACACAGACCTGTGAACAGGGCAGAGCTGCTCACAGGTTGCCTGGCAGCTGGAACTCCCAGCAAAATTCCCCTTTTTCGGCTGAGATATATAAAGCTGGGGGTGGAGAATGAGGCTGTGTGTGGGGAAGGGCAGCCGTGCCAAAGCCATGCCCCTGCTGCCCCAGCACAGGGGACTCGTGGCCTCGGCCCAGGGGGCAGCCAGGGAGCAGCACTCCAGACCTGCATTCCATGGGCTCGTCCCAAGGCACCCTCCACTGCCCACTGCGGGATGTGACACCAGCCTAGGTGATAATTACAGAGTGAAATGTCAGCTTGTTCACAGGAGCATCATTACCCATTAGCTAATTAGGCATTAGCCATTCCAGCGCTGCTGTCAGCTGCTTTTTAAAAAGCCACTGGATATTAGCAGAGAGAAATACTTTGAAATTGCACTTATGATAGTTGGTTTGAAAGAGCAGGGAGTCCTCTGATGCTTTCAGCGTGTTAGAAAGCACAAATACCTCTTTTTTTTCCCAGCTCAGAGGTGAGGAAGAGAGGAAATAGTCCACATTTCGGAATGTGTCCTGTAGAAAAGGACATAATTTCATCTGGGCAGGGATGTGAACCCACAGTGACTCAGGTCCTATTCAGAGATGGTAACAGGACCAGTGAGAAGTTTGGCAGGGACACTGTGCTTGACTGAGATCCACATTTCAGCTTCAGTTTATACCTTTCGGTGTGGGAAAGTCTGTTTTCTGGTGATAACTGAATTTTAGCTTAAAAACCTGAATCTGTGAAGACAGAAATGGCTTCTGGTGGTTGCTCTAAATCTTCTCCCAACACCCTTGAGACCATGGTTCAGCTTTTCCTGGGGAGGAAGTCCAGGGCTGCTCCCACCTACAGGGCAGCTCAGCAGGACCCTTGTCCTGGCAGGGGTGTCTTTGCTTTTGGTAATTCCCCAGTAAAACTCTGTTTCCTCTTCACTCTGAGTGGCCTGGACATGACAGTTCACAGGAGACTTTGTGGTTTCCTGCCTGTCTTGTACAGCACAGAAACCTCTGTTTGCTCTGTAACTCCCCAAAAGCAAAGCTAGCAAAGATGGATGGGAGTGGAGCAGCCTTGGGAGGGGCTGTTTTGGGTGAGTTTCAGCCCATTCCTGCCACCACCACCACATGCCTCTGAGAAAGAGCTACCTGGGACTGGTCTTGTTGCTGTTTTCCTACAAATATGCGCTGCTGGAGCTCGTGTCTTCCAAAGGATGCTGCCATATCCTCATTCTCCTTTCACAGAAATACCATAGGGCAGGAGGGAGACTCCAAGTGTCCAGAGCAGAGATGTGGTGGAAGGTGGCTCTTCTCACAACAGAATGGGGAAAAGGAGCAGATCCATATTTATATAGATCTGTCATCTCTATGTAAACCTGGGGAATAAAGAGCAATTTTATGTACATTAGATAAGGGAGCCATGTTCTCCTTTTAAATGAAGCAAAGATTAAATTGGTCCCAATAGGATGGCTCTTAATTCCTTCCATTTATATGTTCTTGTTTTATTATGCTTGTGTGATAGCAGCACTTAGTAAGGAAGACTGAACAGATAAAGTAATCACAGAAGGTCCACAGGAGTGATTTGCCCAAGTTATCAATATATCTAATGCTACTTCCTGCCTTATTTTCCTTATATTTTTCCATCACTTTGCATTTCAGCTCAGTGTTTAACCAGAGTCAGGGAGAAGCCTCTGCTCCTCTACCAGCACCCAGCAGGGAATGAGCCCTCTCCTGGCTGCCTCCTGACAGCCCCATTCACCCCAGTCAAGGCACATTGCAACTCCTTTTTGTGTGCCTTTGTGCCTCCTAGCCTGGATTAAGAAGGAAATATGTCCCAGGCCCCCTTCCCACCTCAGGGCAGGGCGAAGGCTTACCAGTGGTGTAAGTACAGTACAACCAGGTTTACTGATGTCCAAAATCCAGAGTGTCCCACGCCATCTGCTGCTGATGCTCCTGGCCCCAAGGCACTGGCAAGCTCCAGCTGCCCCAGCACAGCAGGTATTTGTGCACATGTGGGGCAGAAGAGAGTTAGAAATGGAAAGCCATTGGCATTTGTTGTCATGAGGGTGGTGAAACGCTGGCACAGGTTGCCCAGAGAGGTGGTGGATGCCCCACCCCAGGTCACATTCAAGGTCAGGCTGGACAGGGCTCTGAGCAGTCCGGTCTAGTTCATGCAGGGGGTTGGACTGGATGGCCTTTAAAAATCCCTCCCCACCCAAGCCATTCTGTGATTCTATGAAAAGTGCCCAGCTGGAATCAAATCTCAAGCCTGGAAACTAAGGGAGATGCTCTGTGAGTGGGATGTGTGCTGGCTGGGTGGTCTCCCAAGGCTTTTCCAGCTCCTTCAGCAGGCAGCAGCCAAGGCTGTGGAGGGAGGNAAAAATCCCTCTCCACCCAAGCCATTCTGTGATTCTATGAAAAGTGCCCAGCTGGAATCAAATCTCAAGCCTGGAAACTAAGGGAGATGCTCTGTGAGTGGGATGTGTGCTGGCTGGGTGGTCTCCCAAGGCTTTTCCAGCTCCTTCAGCATGCAGCAGCCAAGGCTGTGGAGGGAGGAACTCAGGATGTGAGTCCTTATTCCCAGCTTGTTGGCTGTGATACCTTTGTTTTGAAAATAGTGTTTTTAATGCTAGAAAGTATCTGGAAAAACTATTGAGAATGAATTCAGAGTAATTTAGGGAGGCAATGTGCAGAAAACGGTCTGTGGTGGGTATTGCAGGAGTGCTGGGTGCCTGCACAGTGTGAGAGTACTCCAGAATAAGCACAAAGAAGGGGCAGGGGGTGGTACTGGCTGTAAACAGGAGTTGTGGTGTGGCTGTCCCTCCCTGGGAGGGCAGGGCAGGGGGTCAGGTGAGGCACATGTGTTGGTGAGCAGGAGTTTGGTGCCATGTGAATTCCCAGGACAGAGAGGCACCGAGCAGAAACGCTTCCATGGGCTGGGGGGTATTTCCAGCGTTGGGTGGGGTCAGCACGGAGGTGAGGCAGTGGTGTGTCAGTGCTGGACACCTCAGACAGTCCCACAGTGGTGGCAGTGGTGTGTCAGCTCTGGACACCTCAGACAGTCCCACAGTGGTGGCAGAGGTGTGTCAG
>VZTH01010901.1:1813-31881 GCA_013397815.1 Aleadryas rufinucha
CGGGGAAGGTGAAGCTCTCCTTGCAAGGCGCCAGGCGGAGAAGGGCAGGGCTGGGGCTTGCGAGGGATGACGACACTGGCTCGGTTCCTGTAGGAGGGGAGAGCTCCCTGCTCGGGGAAGTTCTAGTGACCCACTCGGTGGTGGTGACGGCTTTGGTTTGGGGAGGGGAGGAAAAGAAGGCGAGGTTGGAGTCCTCAACTTGAGCGGCTGGGTTTTTGCTCCCGGCTTTGAAATCCCGGCGCCCCGGCTGATGGCAGGTAACGATGCTGGTTTGGTGGGAGGAGGTGTTTCTACGGGGGTGAGTGAGGGTTTAAACAGCTCAGAGCCTCCTGGGTACCGGTAATGACCCAGCTCAGTCAAGCTTCTTGGTCTTGCCGTTGCCGCCTTCTACCTTGACTTTCCCTTTTTTGGCCTGTGGAAAGAATCTCCTCATCTCCCAGACTGAAACGTCTGTGTGAGAGACAGACATCTCTTTATGTGCGTTGAGGCTACCTGGTTAGGGAAGAACAGGATGTGTACAGTGTCTGCCTGGCTTGCTGTATCTGTCTTTCTCAGCTGTCTGTGTTTGGAGTGACTCAGAAGATGATAAATTCAGTCTTCTGAGCCGTCATCCTTTTGCCTGAGCAGTAAAGGAAGCCAGAAAGACACAAGTGAAATACGCTGTCCTTTGTAAGCTGAACAGTTTGAAAACTAAATGCAGTCTTGCAGTTTTAAACGCTTGGATTACTTGATTAAAATCATAGATTAGCTTGGATAATGTAAAACTAGTACACCACTGCTCACGTTTCCTGTACCTGTTTGTGTAAGTTTGATCATTTGACCCAGACTGGGGTAAGAAATGAGCCTTGGACGTGCTGGGCACTTTTGTTTCTGTTGTGCTCCATGACCTCCTGCTTAAAAGGCTGCCATGAGACTTTTTTCTCCTGCTGTTGTGGAATGGGTGAGGGATTCCCTTCTGCTGGATTTAATGGCAGCATCTGTTCAGTTCTTCTTTAAAGCCAAAAACCTTTCCCCTGCTTCTAAAAGTTAAAACAATAGTAGTGCATTATTGTAATAGCCATGGTGAAGGCTACGTTATGTAAGCAACTGTGTTTTCATTCTGATTTTAGTGCAACAAAAGGATCATTCTCATATGTCTGTGATGAGACCAGTGGAAAAGCACCACTTTGTTCCTTTCTTGGGCAGGATGGGCACACATGACTTTATGACTTTTATTTCTGCTTAAAGATGAGCAGAGACTAAAAGAGTTTGCCAGCTGTGTTTCAGATGGTCAAAACTTGTTAATTGCATTCTTTCCTATTAAGGTTATTAGCACCAAGGGCTAATGTGCTGGCTGTTTTATACCTGCACCTGCCTGAAATTATATTTTGTCAAACTTGTAATTTGCCTTCAAAGATAGTAGTTATATTCTACCAATTATGACTGAATCAGCTGAAGCAGGGGCACATATTAGCATAAGGAGCATGTCTGTTTAGCACAGTGCAGCATCATTTTAAAGATCCCTGATCTCTGATACACCACAGCTTCAGTGTGGTGAGCAGGAGAGGTGTGGAGATGCCACCTTGCCGTGGCTGTTCTGTGCTCAAGTGCTCCAAACTCCCTTTGGGAAGTAGCTTACAAATTGGATCAAATTCTTCTTTTTTATGCCTTTGAAATACCAGCATAATAAAATGGCTTTTTGACTGTGGTCTAGATGGTTGTGCTCTATGAATGTTTTTAATCAGTGCCTTCAGAAGATACCTAGATGATATATTTTCCTAGTGGGTAGATGTCTGCTTTCTTTTCTTGTGACGAGCCACTTGAATGTTGGTCTGAGAATCAATGAACCTGTTATTTTTACCAGGTGACATGTTTGGATGATTTAGTGTCAGGCATGAGAAGTTCTGTTCTCACAGTGTGTCTGTGGAGCATATGGGCACCTTTTCCTGCTCCAGAGCTGAGTGAGCTACGTGCTTAAAGATGTCCATATGTCAATTCTGTGCTTCCCTGATTGTGGTTAAAATGAGCCTGAAGGTGACTGTGAATTGAATGGGTAGCCTGTAAATGCAGGCCAAGAAAATTCCGTGCTTATTGCAGGAATTGGATGAAATGCTTGGCAGTGCTGCTAGTGAAAAGCTGTCTGTGCTTGTACAAATCTGTGTTGTAATACAAAGTAGGTAAAAGGTAGCTTTCTGTTTCTGAGTTGGTTCCTCGTTTTCTTATTGTAGCAGCTCCTGGAAAAACTGCATCTTCTCATACAATAAGCCAGGAGAACAGGAGATGCAGATTGAGGTTGGGTTTTGTTTTGGTGGGTTTTTTGTTGTTGTTGTTGTTGCTTTGGCTTTAATATATATATTTTTAACATCCATATAAAGTAATACATGAGTGCCCTTTTGGTTCTTGGAATCTCTTTTTAAAAAAATATTCGGATTTAATGACTTTCTTGTTGCTTGAGACCTGGATGAAGTGTCTAATGCTTGAATTTAAGACTAGTCTGTAAGATTAACAACTTCTTTGTAATGTGGGATTTAATTCAAACTCTGTCAGTAATCCCCAGAACTTCAAGAGGTGACACTGTTCTTTTCAATTTAACCCAGTTACTGATTTGTGACTTAATGTAATGATGACTTATTCCCAGGAGATGAAAAGGAAGAAGTAGGAAATAAAACAGTGATGTAACTGTGCTGAGATAAACCGAGCTAAGTATTCTGTGATTGAATAGAGTGCTGTATGAAGTATGAATGTTACCTGGCTGGTTGGCTCACTGGGCTTGAGAAGAATATCCTGGAGTTGACAGTAAAACAGCTGCTGTGTTCTGGGGTTGGTTCGCAGTCTCCATAGTCCAATTTGTCACGAGACTTGAATGTTGTTCCTTTGTGCATTATCCTTTTAGGTGCCTTGCTTAGGGGAGGGGAGTAATCCAAATTTTTCTAATGGTGTTGGTCTAGAATCTGCCTTAATGAGTGCTCCTTGGAGTGTGAAGGATTCTGCTTGAGCCACTGGTGCACTTGCTTAGAGTCCTGTGGATCTCGGTGGACAGGATGTGTCAATATTTGAGGAGGTTCCCAGCCCTAATTAGTAAATAGGGGTAGAACTAACATGGCTATTGTAACACTGCACAGTAATAAGCTCCAAGGCAAAAAGAAAATGTCTCTCAGGCTTTAAGTGAGGTGATTTGGTTCAAATTCTTAGAATATGCAAATATTTAAAAACTGTTCTGGCTTACACAAGGTATTGTAAATATTGTGGTGGTATTGGAAACCTGTATCTTGAACTGTTTGGCTTTGGGCCAGTGCATATTGTTAACCCTTTTTGCTTGTGTAGGACTCTGCTTTAAGAACTAATTCCAAGGCATCTATAGACTGAAATTTTTAAACAATCTTCTTTGCCTTTTTTCACATATTTTAGAGCAGTGAATGACAAACCAGACTAAAGTATAACAGCAGAAATGGTCAGAATGAGAACTCTGTATGGTATTATTAAATATTTCTTTGAAAGAGTTTTGCTGAAACCAAAAAGGCTGGATTTTATGTAATGTTTTGACATAAACTTGTAGATGTAACATCGTTTATGCCCTGAAAATTGGCGCCACTTAGACTTTAAGTCACACTGTGAACTCAGAGGAGTTCACAAGTATGTTCTGAGTATCTTCTTATGCCTGTTGTGATTAATATATCACAGAATCCTGATGTACTTGCAAGCTCTTAGATTTTGATATAAAGTAATAAGTTGTTTGCTACTACTAAAGTTGGCTGACCTTGGTGTTACTGTGCTGTTCATCGTGAAGTCTCTTGTTGCAGAAGTGTGATATTCTTTCTGCCTTATTTTGTTGTGTCTTTGTGCATGAGTAGCACAAACAGGGCTCATAAATCTGACTTTCATGCATGATTGTACATTAATCTCTCCCACATACCAGGTGAATGTATTGAAACCTGGTGGCTGTAGCAACAAAATGTATATGTTGACTGGGCTCTGAAAAGACTGTAGCAGAGTTTTTGTACCTGGCATCTCACAACCAGGGTTTTGGGTTACAAAACCAACTTGCACAGAACTTCTTACCTGGCACAGTAGTAGTAGCTGAATATTGAAATAAGATTTTTTTTTGTCGTTGTTCTCAATAGGAGATGCACAGCCATACTTGATTAATTTTAAAATAATATGACAAGGAATATAATGAGCTGAGTTTTTTTCTCATTTCTGACTTAATAGGTTAAATAAAAGGTGCAGGGTGAATACGCTTCATGTGCACTTTTTAAAAGGGGTAATGTGAGGTACAGATTTCAATAAATAATCTGCAGTGAGTCATAGGACAAACGGGACCTGGTTTTGGTTTGACTTATGCCTCTCATCCTCTCCCTTAATTGAGACTTTCTTGGCAATTTGACAGATACTTACCTCCCTGCTGAGTAGAACAATGCTGCTTTCTCTTTGGGAGAACTGATACATGGCTAATTAACAGGTATAAATCTGTTAAATTAACTCTCTATATTTAATGGAACCACATGTATACAACTTCTAGGCATGCTTACTTCCAGTCCTTGAATAATATTCTTAAAAATGTTTTTTCTAAAGTCTTCAGGTTCTCTCTGTCCCTTAATAGTTAGAGATAAAAGCTTCAGAAGGCTGACTTTTTCATTTACCTGAAATAATCTAACCACTCAAAGTCATCTGTTATCTGGTCAACATACAGTTGTGCTTAACTTGTAGGAGCTGCTGAACAGCTTGCTTTAAGTTCTAGAGGGAATCCATTTGAAGGAAATTATTCTTGAGTTCTTGCTGTGTTGAGTGAGGTTATGGTTCCATTTCAAAATGTGACCACTCTGTTTTACGTAGGAGAAACTGGGTAACCATTTCCTTTACACAACTTTTCTTTAGTTTTTGTGTGTTAGAGAGCTTCATATAAAGAATGCTGTCAGTCTAGTGTCATTCAGATACAGAGAGAAATAAATTGAGTGCTTAGCTCTTCCTCTTTTGGGCAATTAAATTCTTAGAAACTGTTACACCCACACCTGGGAGTATTGCCATGTCACTGATTGTTATTTTAGGGCTCTGAGAGTTGAGGGTTTTGTCATTTTTGAAAGCTGGTGTGACTGAAAGTAGTGACAGCCAGCACATATGGATCAAGTGTGATCAACCAATAACTTTTGATTCATAGTGCCACTTCTCAAAGCACGCTTCCATGCTGTCTTAAGCAAACAGAGTCCTAAATGGAAAGTCAAGTGAAAAGAAGCTTTATTCTGTTACTATGTCATTGATGGCCTATGGTGAGATGACAGTGGTTGCATGCCAGGTGCCTACCAAGCAATTCTATCACTCTCCTCAACTGGACAGGGCAGAGAAACTGTAACCAAAGACTCACAAGTTGAGATAAGGACAGGGAGAGATCATGCCCCAGGTATGATCATGGGCAAAACATACTCAATTCAGGGAAATTATTTTAACTTATTGCCAATCAAATCAGAGTAGGATAGTGAGAAATAAACCCAAATCTTAAAACGCCTTCGACCAATCCTTCCCTTTTTCACAGGCTCGACTTCGCTCCTGATTTTTCTGCCTGAGTGGCACAGGGTGACAAGGAATGGGGGTTGCAGTCAGTTCCTCACACGTTTATCTCAGTTGCTCTTTGCTCCTCACACTATTTCTCTGCTCCAGCACAGAATTCCTCCCACAGGAGATGGCTCTCCACGAACTTCTCCAATGTGAGTCCTCCTCTCAGGCTGCAGTTCTTCACAAACTGCTCCAGTGTGGGTCCTTTCCAGGGCTCAGTCCTTCAGGAACAGCCTGCTCCAGTGTGGGTCCCCCACAAGGTCACAAGTCCTGCCAGCAAACCTGCTCCAGCCTGGGCTCCTCTCTCCATGGGGTCACAGGTCCTGCCAGGAGCCTGCTCCAGCCTGGGGTTCCCATAGGATCACAGTCTCCCTTGGGCTTTCATGGCTGCACCGTGGGATCCTCCATGGGGTGCAAATTTGGCTGTATCCTCAGGAGTGTGTGTTGGAGATGGCTTTAATGAATAGGCAGTTTTGGTATGTGGGTTATGCATTAACATTCTATAGACATTTAAAGATGTTATCGTTTGATTAAACAGATTTTAATTGCTGCTGCTCTTAAAATGTTTAAGTAGGTGATTATCCAATTGCTAATAGCATACAGAAGAAATGCAAAAGAACAATTAATAGATTTTAATCCAGGAAAGAACCATTTGTAATCATGTGATGTTTTCTGAAAAAGACCATCCATAGGACTTGTGTGAATGAATCCCTGTTGGAACTTGATATAGCCACAAAGAAAACTTCCCATTTAGAAAAAATGGATGTAGAGTCTACCACAACCCTGTTAGGTGCCCAGTTAGCTAATTAGTCCTGCCGTCTCCAACAGGGTAATCTCTCTGATGTATAGTCAGATAATATGTACTTCTAGCTGCCTTCCTAACAGCACTTTATTTATATCCTACAATTCATTGAGCACCTTTAACTGAGTGTTCTGCTCCATTTCAGTATTCCTCAAACTTGATGCTTAAAGTATTAGCTCATATTTATGAGATAGGGAAATTAAACTTTGTCTTGGTACAGTCCAATGTGATTTGCAAATTAGGATATTTAGGTTGTGCTTATTTCAGCAAACAGTCCAGATAGGTTTATCAGCACTGGTTTTGGTCTTATTTACTATTTCCTCAGGCTTTTTTAAAAATTGTCTGGGCAGTAGATCAGTCATGATTCGTGATCTGTTCCCAGGTCACCAGTAATAATGGTAAATAGCTTATCAGTAGCTTGGTGAACACATCCAGATTTGTGCTGTTTCTTGACTCTGTCTTTTCAGGGCTTAAAATAAACATAACATCAGACTGAGCTTGTATTATTCTGTATCTTGATCAGAGTACCTTGTGAAAGCAAGTTCAGTGCTGTGTTGAAACTTAGGTCCTCAGCGCAGTCACCATCACTCAGGATGGCGTCCTCATAAAAAGAAGGTGATGCTTAAGAATTTGTTTGTATTGTATTTTTCTTTTTACTATGTAATAATGATTATCATCTTGGTATGCTCAGGTAGAATCTTACTTCTTCTGTTTTAATTGGCTCATCCTGGTTCTGGCCAGGACAGGGTTAAATTTTGCAGTAAAATTTAACTGGCAGGAGGGGCATGGCCAGGACCTGGAGGTTATTTTGTACCACTTCAGGTCGTTTTCCAGGGATGGAGGAAAGGCTCCCTTTGGGAGTGTGAAGGAGGGAGTGCCCAGGCATTGTCAGGGTTTTTCTGCGTGCTGAGCATGCTAGAGCATCCCAAATGATATTTTAAAATTCTTGCACAAAAGCTGGTTTGGGCTCCTAAGTCCTTTTAATTTCTAATTTGAGGGCTAGTAATTATATCACTCAAATAAGATTATTTGTCAGTATTCATAGATCTTCTGCCTCTGTTAGTACATTAAAGTGAGTGATAGCATTGTTGCTAAGGTTGTTACAGTAAGGATAATAAAGGAGCTTTAGGTATATTTGCAGTCTACCAGTACAGCTACTTCTGTGTTCATTCTGCTATCTTTTGTTGTTTCTAGCTTCTGTTATGTTTGTTACTGTGAACTTCCCCTCTTTTCCACTTCACGTAGAGGTATTTCTGTAGGGCACGTGGTTTTCTTCTTCAAATATGGCTTTGGGGACAGCTGTTAAAAAGTCTTGTGTGATTCCCTGTTATTCTTGCATGATATAGTAATATTAAAATAATACTGAAGTAGTATTATTTTAGCAGATTGCCGAAGCTGAGCTTCTCAGGACAGGTAGTTGCTTCTAGTTCTGTCATCCATTCCCTTGTGAGGTGTGGATGCATGGAGTTCCTTCGTGGTGAACACAGTGTTCTCTTTGAGTTAGGACATTGTCACCTATAAATCCCATACAAATTTTGGAACTGGGAAGGTGAAACATGGGACATACATGAGAGGGACCAAAAGGCCCCACAATAACGTGGCATTCTCCTTCCCACAGCAGCTCATTCCAGAAGGAGCTGTGTGTGCTGTGTTGTTTAATGTGCATTAATGGCCTCTGGTAGATACCACTTAGTGCTCATGTGGTGCAGAATATCTGTGGAGTGTTAAGTGTTCTTTAAAGTTGCTAATATTTCAAATGAGTAATGAATATTATTGCAGAATAATATTCGCTCCTTTCTTGACCAATCCTCTCCTTGCGTAACCTCGTACAAACTCTTCAGCTGTGTGACACGTACAGTGAAATTTCAGTGTTATTAAATGGGCTTGATTTATGTTCCCAAAGGCAATAATGAAATCTTTTACTTGTATGCCTACTGCTTACACATAAGCAATGAAAAGATCTTTTTGCCTTTCTTTCAGGGTGCCAGCCTTTTTCTGAAGAGTATCTTGTGTGTGGTCTGCATACTTGCCTATTCTTTGTGTTAGCATAACATCTTGTAGCTTGTTAAACTGGCTCCAAAGTTTGTTGCTACTTCTACTCACAGTGATAAGTTACTTCAAAACAAGTGATAGTCTGTGTTGTGACTAAAACAGGAAATCAGGGTTTTTCACTGCTGCTCAGCTGTTTGATCTTGCTATGTGCTCCGTGGTGGTCATGTTTATCTGGCTGTGCTGTGTCTGGGGTTGGTTCTCTGGGCCAGAAAGAAACTTTTTATTTTTGCAGAGTCATTTTCAGCTGGATAAAGCTTAGCACCTGACTTCCCAAACAGAATCAATGGCATAGAGATGGGTCAGGAGGGATGACTGGGGATGTGGCACAAACAACATCGGTCACTGTCAGTGGAATGAATTTATGTCTGAACAAAGTGATCAGGCTATGTACTGAGATACGTAGTGCAGTGAATAATTTCTATAAAGTTGACCTGTAAAGTGAATGTTGAATGTAAACAAGTCTTTGTGTAAGTGCTTTTATAATCAGATGCATGCCAAAGATGGTCAGGTGTAACAAAGTAAGGAAAATGGAATGGATATAAATGCAGCATTGTTGTTTGCCCTGGCAGCTGAAGCTGTGCTACCTGAGCTGCTGAAATACAACTGAGAAAGATGTGACACTTCTTCACTCAGACACTACCCTTGCACTGTCTATAGTTAAGGGAATTGGAGATATGCTTGAACTTGTTTCTTGATTTTTGGACTTGTTTCTTGATTTTTACCAATTTTTAAATGCATGGGTGAATAGAAAATAAGTATTAAATGATATTAAATTCATCTATTTTAAGCTCAACTTGCTGGTGTTTTCCTAATTTTTTTTTTAAAATATTTTAGAGTGGCAGTACCAGAAGACAACTGAAATACTTTTTCAAGTTAAACAAGTTCCAAGTAGAAAGGAGTCAAAAGTCCTTGCCTTTTTACCTTTAGAATATTCACTTGTAAATAATGTAGGCATTTCTATGGCTTAATGCTGACATTTTATTCTTATGTAATCAGATACAGTATTTATGGAAAAAAAAGTGAATGCTAAATAGTTGCTTTGAAACTCCTAGCAGATGATTTAGATTAATCTGTTAGCACATTATGGTTAAACGAAGTTTTGAAGAAGTAGCTTTAAATTTCAATTCAATACTTAATTTCCAAAACTGATGCAATTTTGTGGAAAGAATTGAGTGTGTTTTTATAAAGTTTGTATCTTCTTTCCTTTTTTTTTTCCTTTCTCCCCAGGTAAAATTGAGGTGTACAAAAACCCTTTGCCATTGCTGTCATTTCCTAGACTGAAAAACTGCTTCCCTACTTATTAAAACCTCTTTGGGTTTGGGGTTTTGAGTGTCTGGTTTTTGTCCTTTTTGCATTTGTGAGGTCTTTTTGTTCATTTGGTTTTTTTGTTTGGGTTTTTGTTGGTTGGTTGGTTGGTTGGTTGGTTTTGGGTTGGTTTAGAATTATTAGAATTCGAGAAATAGATTTAGTGGCATTCCTGTTACTTTTGTTCTGTGATACTGTCCAATCTGCTTTCTTGGCTATTCTCAATGAACTACTGTTCCACCCAATTTATTTTTTTTTAAGCAGGTGCTTAGATTGGCTAGCAGAGAACATCTTAGAACAGTATTGCAGAATATTTTGTGGTTTCCTTTGTCTAATTGTTGTCTGCACTGGGAAGGGTGCCTGGGATGTCATGAATGTCTTGTCTGTTCATTGAGCTAGGACAAAATTTATTATTTATGTTCATACACACAAATTTGAGAAGATTAAAGGACAATCCATATAGTTTTAAAGGATCTGTAGGTGAACCTTAAAATTTATTTGAAATGAGATTTGATCTTAAAATTGGTTTGAATTTGGCTAAGAAGTCCTGTGTCCAAAGCAGCATATACGCAGCTGCTTCTGCTTTGCCTTATAGTATCCCTGTATCAGTGAGCAACATGTGGGTTTAGTCTGCATCAAATGAGTGTATTTTTAGCACTTGGTTTAGCACAGGCTATTCCAGAGTTTCTGGTAGAATGTAAATCCTGTGAGTGGTGTGGCTGTCGTGAGTAAAATCTGTGCTGAGCAGTGTTAACAATTGTCAGGTCAGTATCAAACAGTTCCGTAACTGATAAACACAGATAAAACAAGTATCATGCAGTGATTCTGAATTTATTCTGTGTTCTGCAAGATAACCTATAGGTTCTTTGCTTTAGACTTTGATCAGTCTGATAAAATATAATGTTTCTCTTTCTACAGAGATCCACTCAGCTGGGGTTTTTTACTAGCCCTGTAGAGAAACTAAAATTGTGATTGGAGATCTCTCCTTTATCCCTCCTCCCCTTTCTTGCAAAAGAGGCTGGATGGGAAGCACCTTTGTTTCTGCTTGTTGTTAGGTATTGCAGAAACACTTTGTGTAATTAAGAAAAAGTAGTGCTAAATTTAGCATGTAATTAATGTGTCGCGAACAAAATTACTAGTTTTACAGTAATAATTTTAGCAGTTTTTATGCTACTGCGAAGAGACCTTATTGCATAGCAGGAAAGATGAACAGGTTTCCATGTTTTCAAGTACATCTAAAAGTATTTTCATTGTGCACCTTTAATGGGTTTTATTTTTTGCACTTGCAGTATTTTTTTCACATATGGATTATTTCATACATATGGATAAAATATTACATTTTCTGAGTGAATATTGCTGTCCCAGTATAATATCTTTTGATGTGATTTGTCTGAGTTGTGGATGATGTTAGTATTTCAGTTTTGAAGTTGATAGTGTGTTTGGTTTTTTTAATTTTCAGGGAAGTGTAAAGTATCTAATTTAGCTAGCATACTCACTGGAATGCAATTTATTAGGTAGGAAAAATACCATCAAAATCTGTTGTGCAAATTAGATCTTTAAAGCTGAAGGTTTTATAAACACACTTCTCAAAATATGTTTTGAATTTGCCAAGGAAAAATGTATGACATGAATCCTTCCAATTTTTTATTGCAGCGAATAGTTAGAGAACAAAGTTATGTAATCTCATTTCAGGAAAAAAAAAGCTTTTATGAAAATCTTGTGAAACGCTCTTTGTAATGCAATAGCAATTAACTTGTGCAGTGTTCTACCCTGCAAATGGGGAGAAATAAGCAATGTAGAACTTACAGCTCTTGTTAAATTGCTTTGTCAACTGTTGTTGCAATCCTCCAGGAATCTCTGCGTTGCTTCCTAAAATGAATTAAATTTGAGCTACTTTCTCCAGTTATGCAGCTGAAGCGGCTCATGAGAATTACTGGAATGTGTGAAGAACAGCATATTGCACCTAGGCTTTTACGTTCGAATTTATGTAGCTGTGAATACTGAAAGGGCTGCTGGAAGTGCAACTGTATAAGCTTAAAAAGACATTTTTATATCTTGTTTCCCAGCTGTTTTTCTGTCCCAAGGGGGGGAAAAAATCATCATCTCAGGTGAAAGACAAGTACAAGTAGAGATTTGGCATATAAAGCTGGCCTGCTGAAACTTAAATATTCAAGCAAGAAGTTAGGTATTTGAAAATTCATGTAACAATTTTTAATTTTATTTCTTCTGGTTTTGTCTAGAATTCAGAACTTGATGCAGAATTACTGGTTATCCCTGTTAAGCTGAATAAGCCTTACGGTAGTGACTTGCCTCCAGATCCTGAAATCATTGAATATATTCTGGAATATTACTGTTGAAATGCCCTAACTAGAGGACTGTAAAATATTATTTTAGAGGTTTTTAAAATTTGAATAAGTTTTCAGTGGCTTTATCTTATAGGCAAAAGTGCTGGCTTTGTACTTGGATATACTAGATCCCTTGAGCCAGAAGTTTTTTGCGTAGCTAAAAGAACCCTTTCTATATCATTGTGTCCTGATTACTTTGTATCAGTGACATAAGGAGGATCTTGTTTCAACTTATGCTGATGCTGTCTTCCATTGACTTTCAGCTTTCCAGACACAAGGAAACAGATGGTTTTGCATCTTGGTGATGCATTTTGGAACACTCTCCATTGGAACCATGAGAGAGTTAGTAAAAGTAATTTCAGTGTTAATTTTGCTAGGACTTAGTCACAGCTGTGAGCCAGTACTAAACCTGTTCAAATGGCCTTCTTTATTGCTGCACTATTTTCAGGTTGAAAAGGCTATCTTTAGAAACTTCTTTATTTGGTGAACATGGTAGGGATATAGTTCACATATTCTCATACAAGCATCCAGGGAGAATTTTGAAAAAACCTTAAGACTCTTCTGATATTACATAACACTAATGCTGCAGCTCTAAATTGTTCTAGTTAGTACCAGGCATCATTATTGAGAGCCTGAGAATGAAGACCAACAGAAGATTTGTGTGGCAGCTACTCTATCTTCTTTTACAAAAAGTTCTTCAAGCTGAACTGCAGGTGGATGTTCTAACAAAATGCTGGCTGGACTGGTTTGATGTAATTAGAATTCTTCAATTTGTGATCAATAAGAGTAGACAAACAAATATTTCTGAAAGAATAGCTGTCTTCCTTTGAAAGGAGTTTTAGGTGCCAGTGGTAGAAATGCAAGTCTGAAATAGTTTGGATTTAGAGCTTTATCTCATGCCAGTGAATGTTGCAATAAAAATATGGTCACATGATAAGGAACAGATAGTTATACCAGGATGTACCATGCCCAGGACAAAGACTAATTGTTGAGTATGTGTGTACCAAATGAGTGTTTTTTCAAGTTTAGTTATTTGAGTATCTGCCATTTATGTCATGCAAAATGGACCATAGTGAAAAACGTATATCACGACATGAATTAAGTATAGTGTAAACTTTGTGTTGTACCAGTACCATGAAATTTTTCTTCAGATATTAGAATTGATTGTTATAGGATTAATGAATGGCTTTGGCTGCAAGATTCAACTGTGTAGCCTTGTTCTTCAGCATAAGAAAAAAAGAAAAATGGACTGCAGTTGTGTGTGTGCAGAAGGTAAAGAGGACAATGAAAATGCAACTGGCCATGAGAATGGCACTTTAGTTTTTGTCTTTCAGAAGTTGAATGATGTCTTGTAAATTGGTAGATAATTGATTGTAGAGTCCCCATCACTGATGACTTTCAAGCTGTCACTGAAGAGGGTGCTAGATAATCTCAGTGAAGCTCCCTTTGCCGTGAAAGATTGGACTAGAGAGGTCAGGCTGTTGCATGGTTCTGTGATCGTTATAGCTTGACAAACACTCAGCTCTAGTATTTCTTATGGGATCTGATTACTGCAGCAAAGTGTGGCTGTTGAACACTCTTTGAACTGTGTAGTCCAGCCTCATCTGCTCCCAGGACTTGTTTTCAGGATCCTGTGGCCCTCACTATAATCCTCATCTTTTTCCAGTTTAATCGGTTATTGTGTTGACTTCCCAGTTAAAAGCTGGCATTAAAAATGCAAAAAAATCTAACATTTATCTTCCTTGGAGCTGAAAAGTAATGGATTTTTTCCTGATGAAAACAAAGTCTGGTAGACTGCCTTCTGTCACAGTTAACTAGATCCCAATTGTCAGACTGAAATGAGCAGGATTTCCAATGCTAAAGTGTTACTGGTTCATGACAAGATAAATAAACATTAGCCTTCTTTGGTTTGAAATTGGCATTTTTCAGCCAGAATTATGGCTACAGGCTCTTTAAGATAGTATGACAAATATAAAGTAGGTAATAAAGTGTTTTCTCTTCCCATGAAATATGCTGAATATTCAAATTATTCGTAGCTCTTATAAGGGGAAAAGGTAGGCAATTTGTTGGAAGGTGCCAAGAGTTGGACATTTCTTTTTCAGTTTCATAAATCACAAGGTAGAGAATAAATATGTGTTGTCTAATGAATCAAGGTTATTATACTCCTGAATACTCTTTATAGCATATTCTTTACTAATGCTGTTTTTTAGATGTGGTAAAATATAACTGGTTTTTAAGTGCATTATCTGTTTTCATAATTTTGGGTGACTGTGCCTCAACTAGGTATTTTGCCTCTGTGAAGCAGCTATTTTATCTTTCAGATATGCACAGTTGTACAAGTTTTTTCAATATAAACTGAATTTCAAGTTAAACATGAAAGAAAGAAACTGCTATAGGACTGTTTGTGTGTACCCTTCGGATACTTGTACCATAGGTTAATAATACTTAATGACAAGAAAAATCTTACAGCTGGACTCACCATCTCTTTTGTGCTTTTAGTGTTCTCTTTTTAAATTACACGTGTCTTAAACATGATTTTGCCTGTTCTGAGATAACCTTAATAAATACTCCAAAGTGTATTTTTAAACTATTTTTGAAAATTGTTCTTTTGTGTGCTCTGTACCCTTAAGCTTTAGGAGTAAGGACAAACCAACTTTAGAACAGCTGTGGTCTGAGATCTGATGTGATTGTGTGAAGGGTCCTTGTGACCCTGACTCTTCAGCTGTTGAGCTGCCTTTATTAGGAACAAGTGTTACTGAGCCCCACGCTGGAGTTGCTGAAGGGATTCTCTTCATGGGTTAGAGAAACTTCTGGCCTTCTCCAGAAAGTTTAAAATGACTGAGGA
Source organism: Aleadryas rufinucha (assembly GCA_013397815.1). Classification (NCBI taxonomy): domain Eukaryota; kingdom Metazoa; phylum Chordata; class Aves; order Passeriformes; genus Aleadryas; species Aleadryas rufinucha. Next base: position 16,689 of record VZTH01010901.1, read on the forward strand.
GTTACCATGGGTACTGTTCATTACTAGAGCTGACATTGGCTTTGTGGGTTCAGGAGCCTTTCTAGAGGTGGGCCTAATTTTTCCAATAATGTTTATATTAAGGCTTTAAGCCTTCAGAACTAGAAGTGAAAAATGTCTGTACTTAAGTTTCACAGGTGTTCTCAGCTGAAATGCTCTTGACTTGAGCTGTGATGTTAAAGAGTGTGATTATGAAAAGTATCATATGTGTTGCTTGTAAAATATTATAATACCTTTTAATATGCAATTTCTGTCATGTGTTCTTCATTGTCTAATGTTTTTTTTCTGCAGTATTTCAAAATCTTATATATCTATTTTATTCTACCATATGATAAAGATAGTTAAAGGTGAAATTTATTATTCATTGAGTAAGCACATCACTTGGTTTTCTTATTCTTGGGGAAATAGAAATCTTATTTTCAGTTAAACTTTGAAGGTATTTCTGCATCATTGAAGCTTTCATCATGCAGCTGTTTCAGCTGTTGAACCATTTAATCCTTTTTTCAATTCCTTAGTTGCTCAGCCTCTGAAGTGACGAGCCATATGGAGATATGGCTTTATAATGACAGTCATAAGTAGACAGGTGACTCATTTCAGTAACCACAAACGATTGTAGAGCACTGGCTGAGATGTTACAGACACGGAGCCCTGCCTGCAGTGTCACGGTGCAGTTCTGTCTGTGCTCATTGTCACCCCGCCCTGGCCTTGGACAGGAGAGTGGGGATATCCCAGCTGGCAGCTCAAACACAAACCCTGGGAGACAAATGTGGGATGGAATCTTGTGAGACATTCAGGCTGCACTCAGAAGCACAAGATCACTTGCTAGGTGGTAAAATCCCTTGGAGGTGGACCTTGGTAGTGCCTTTTATAAAATGGCTGAAAATCTCAGTGCGTTAAACATAGCTCTAGGCTATAACTCTAGTGGCTGGGTTTATATGTTTGTGTGCATATAGACCATTATATATATGGTTTATGCACAAAGTACGTTAGAAATCCAGCTCAAGCTGTTCCTTTTGAGTGTCTGCAAGTTTGATGTTGTAATTCCAGAATGATTTTATTACATGATGCTAATGTTTTTCTGTTTAGATTACTTCGTGTTATTATGCATCATGCAAAAATACCAATTGAATTCTGTTTTCATTCAAAAGATGATGTTGCATTTTAATATAATGACTCCAGACTTTCTGGAGTCTAACATAGTGCAGTTTTTCAGTTTGATGATCATGTGTAGAATGATTTGCAGTAAATTAAATAGCTTAAGAAATTTGATCACTTTATTCTGAAGCTATTTGTGCCTGCTTTTCTCAGCTGTTACGACTCTCACATTGCTATTTTGTGAGTGTAGAGGTCACTGACATATGAATTAAGTTAAATTCAAAAAGAAAAAAGGTAAATTTTTGTACCTTTAGTAGCAATTGTTTCTGGTTTTGAGAATGGTGTAACCCTTTAAAATGCTGAAGTTATTCAGGAGTATCTATGATAAAAAAGGCAGTTGTGTAATTCATGTTTTTACTAAGGCTTTGTTTCAGTACCGTGATCAGCTTTGGTCGTATTTGATATTAGTCTTGCATGCTTGAATTATCAGCAGTAGGGTTTTTCAGACTCCGCTCTTGAGAGAGCATGAAACTGAGCTTGGTTGAGATTATGTACCTTTCTTTTTTCTGTCTTCTGGTTGTCCCCCATGTGCAGGTTACATGCTGCTGTGTCAGTGCTCCACAGTGATGGCACAGCTTTATGAACTGCAAAAACACAATGGTGATGGGGAGTGCAACAACTGTCAGCTAATGGGGCCTCTTGTCCCACTTTCCTTGAACTTCAGTCCAATTTAGGTTGCAGAGTAGATGGCTGACCTACTTGTACTTTGGTCAAGCATTAATTTAAAATGGCATAAAAAGCTTTCCTTTTCCTGAAAAGCAGGAGCAGGGTAGAAAAGACTACTCTTTCTGAGGTTAGTTGACCAAATTTAAGCATTCTTTTCACATTATTACATTTAGGGATTCTACATTGGAGTGATTTGTGTGTTTGAGAGCTGTGTAAGGTCACATCATGTGTATCCAGGTTGCTGAAAATTGTGAGGAAGACTGGCTGCTCTGCTGTGCTTTCTTTTCTAAACCCTTAATAAGATTAGTGAAACCTTTGCGAACCAAAGAAAAACTTTCACCTCCTCTCTTGCCTAACCTGGATCTCATGTGCCTCTTTTAAAGCAGCACCTTGTTTTGCACACTGAAAACTCCTGTTTTTTCAGTTGCATTAAGGTTAAAGAAGGTTTAAGTGTACTGTGTGTTTAAAAAAATCCTAAACAAACCAAAACCAACAAACCCCCCCGCTTCTGTCTTTGCTTGTCAAATTACATGTACAGAGAAGGCCATAAAATCTGATCTCTGATCCTAATATTTAAGAATGATACTTCCAGGTAGTTTAGATCAATGAGTTTAGTACATGGTAAGGAGCCAGTTCATTATATTTATTACAAAAAATGATATCGTGTTTTTAGGGAATGTTTAATTCTACTAACTTAGCAGCTCATATTGTCTAGATTACTAAATTGTAAGTAGAGGTCTTCTGACCTTGTTGCAGTAATTACTATTTCAGGACCTGAAAATTAAATTGCCTATAAACATGAGAAGTCCTGGCTAAAGTTTACCTCAGATTCACTGAGCCGAAATTCTGTTTAAATAGAATTCAAGAGTTTTTTTTCAGTGACCATGTTAATGAAACTAAGTATTGAGTAACCTTCTCTCCAACTTGAATACAAACAATTTAAATTCTCCTAATAGTTCTTTAGAAGTTGCATTCAGTTTGCTTTAAAATCTGAATTAATCTTATTTAATCTTAAATATGAAATGCAGTCACATGCTCTTTTGTACTGTTACAGTATTGCATTGATTTTGAAACACTTGAACAGATCTTTTATTGTTCCTAAATGAATCATTACTTATTTAACTTACTGTAAAAAAAGATAGTTGAAGTTAAATGTGTCTATGCTTGTTTTCTTTCTACATTTATGAATTGTATTCTGCAGAGGTCTGTACATTTTGTATCAGTTCCAGAAATGAAACTGATGAAATGGGGCATAATCTGATGACTCTCACAGCTGAAAATGTTGCTTTTAAGTTGTAAGGCTATCTTCCTTAGCAGTGTTTACGTTGGTAGTGTTTTCCCCAAATACTAAACTACCCTTTAATGTATTTTGAGAGTCAAGGAATGTTGCATGATGATTTGACCCACTTTTTTGTCAGCAGGGCTATCGCAGTGAGGGGATAATGACTGCAGAAAGAATTGGTTATTATGGAAGCTACTGTTCAGAGCCTTTTCACAGCTTTGATCTAAGCCAAAAATTATGGAAGTGGTCATTTAATTTCTGCTTTAGGGTACAAGTCCTGGGGTACGGTTCTTTGCTAGCTTTGGCTGTCCCTTGAGCAAAAAACTATACTAGCAAATAATTTCTGGTGTTACAGGGTACTTGTGTTGAGGAGCTATCCTAGAAAATTGCTGGATTTGCTTACTAGAGAATAATCCATTCAGCTCCAAGGAGTTTTGTGTGGAAATGTGATGTCTCTGTGCTGTTTATATCAAGTACAACATGAGCACATTGTGGTCTGTTATTTTACTGGGTCTGAGGGTCTTCTCTTTCACCTTCAGCAATGTCCTTCTGAGACACTCTATAGGAAGGTCTGTTATTCTTTGTGCTTTCCCTTTATCCATGGTAAGGAAATCTTCACTTCCTTTTTTCCTTTTGTTTATATCTCCAAAAAGTGTCAGAAAAAATCACTAATACTTGAAGAGTGCACAGATTTTCCTGGATTCACCCATGCAGCTTCCCCTGCCCCAATCAGCCTTCCTAGTTTTTGCCAAGCAGAGTCGTCTGTATCTCTCTCAGATAAGAAGAAGGTATACTGACACGTTGTTAATGCACAGACTTAGTTTCTAATAGGGATTTAGGCTTTGGAGACAAGTATGTGTTAAAGACAGGGCTGAATTTGGTTCAAACGAGGTATCTGAATTGGTTCTCTCCTGAACTAAAGAACAGCAGCTCCTCAGTGCAACCTTCAGATTCAGGAAGACTGCCCTATTTCACCTTAATTGAAGGGTTTAGATCTGCTTCTATTCAATACACGTCAGTATTTCATTAATTAATGTTACAGCCCTGTGTTTCCTGAGATGGAAAAATACAGCTTTTGACTGTGAAACAGCGAAACATCACATCTGTTTCCTAAGTGACGCATCTGCAAAGTGTGCCTACGTGTTTCACTGAGATATTGAAAAACACTCTCCTCCACTGAAGCCAGTTGGATGATTAAAAATACCTTCCTTTAAAATGGGCTACCCATGGTCCTTCCTAAACCTTATAGTACACCAAATATTCAGCTTTGCAGCTATACAGAACCATATTATGACTGAAAACCCTGTGTTATTTTGAGTGCTGCAGTGTGGAGGGGGGGAAAAAGACATTAGCTTGAGCTGCAAGGTTTTCATCAGCCCACAGGAAGTGCTGAAGTACACGCTGATGAGAGAATTGTGTTTGTGGAAACGGAGGTCAGGCAGTGCTGTGCAGGTTCTGTGGTTATCTGGGCAGTTATGCTGCCCAGCTCCATAGCTGGAAAAAATGCAAGTGAATTAAGGCATGCCTTTTCAGGTAAATAGCTTGTAAACAGAATGTGGAATGACTTTCCAAACAACTGTCATCGTTGCTTTTTCCTACCAAAATGTACTCTACTGTGTCACCACTGATACAAAAGTATTTTTGGCTGAGTGTGATATTTTGCAATGTTTGTTTGAATGTAAGAGAGCACGTTTATCATGTTTGAGCTGATGGTTCTGGGCTCATGCAGCCTGCTGTCCACAACACACATCTGTTTCTAGAACGGTTATTGTACTGCTTTTTATTTATGTCCTTTTGTGACATTTATGTTTTGAAGTAGAGCAGTGTTCATGCTGGGGGGTCGCATAAGTAAGTTTTGATGTCTGAGGCAGTGCTTCTTGTAATGTTCTATTTTGCTTCTTAATTATCTGCCATTTTAGAACAGTAGTGTACATGTCCCTTCTCTCTGCATCTGCTTTGTCAGTGCAGCTGTAAATGCTGTTTCATGGTTTCTGTCCTGGAGAATCCATCAATATCACTCCTCTGCTCTATCCTTGTTTTTGCACTGTTGTAAAATTCTGCTTAAACTAAATATTAAGTGTGTATGTTTTAGATATTTCCCTTGACATTTTACAAAAATAAGTTTTCATTATGAGTGCATATAACAAGCCATCTAATTCTACTAGGCCAAGGGTCAATTATTTATTTTTAAAGTATCTGGACACTTAAAGATTTCTTGCTAACTAAATGCTTATAAAGCGTAATTTGCAAGTTGAAGACGTGGTCTTTTGCCCCCTTCATGCTTTTTTTGAAACAAATCTAAAAGAATCTTAATCTCAATATTATTTATTTAGGAAGGATGCCAAGATATTAAGGTTAATTTCATTTTGGGAGACTTTGACAGGACATACGAATTAGTGTGTCACAGGCATTACAAAAGTGAATGTTAGAAAAGGGTGAACATTTGTAATTAAATTCAAGTTCTTCCTGCACTTTATCATTTTGATTACTCGATCCTAAACAGTGCAAAACCTCTGATTTGAAACATCAAGGAGTATTTTTCAAATGTTATTTTAATTGACAAATAATCCTGAGTTCTTCAGCTGGTTTTCTCGCAAGATTTACTCAGAGCCAAATTTTATGTGCTTTTTTTTTCCTGCAGTGAAGAAGATGTTTGTGTGGATTTTTCCCTCATACTTCCAGATGAAAAAAAAAGTATAGTCTGAAAATGTTAAAGTTTGTTTTAAATATATGCAAATATTTTAAAGCTCCCCACATCACTTCATCAACTTTGCATCCTTAGCTGGTATATCTATGCCATTTAAAGCATGTATTTTGCAGTGTTAATAATTTCTGTGGTCAGTGTCTTTTTAACTTAAAATAGAAACCTCTGCAAAGCCTCTGAAGGCGATTACTACCTTCCCTGGTTAGAACAAAAATTGCACAATTAAAATAATACACCTACACACATTGGCTTGTCAAGCTGAGAATAAAAAATAATTTTTCCCCAAAGTCAGTGTTCTGCTATTTAAGGTATCTCTGGTTAGCTGGAAAAACGCAGAGGGAGGCTGTGCTGGCAGCGTGGAGGAGCTCGCAGGGATGGTTAGGTCGTGAATGTGCAAAAAGCCAGCATGTGTAACAGCAACATGTCTAACCAGCACGTCTGGCCACTAATTATGGGGAAGGAGGACAGGAGATAAGAGCTGCCAGCTCCAGGGCTCTGCCTGTCTTCTTTAGAGTGTGAGAGTGAGGCAGTGTTTGTACCTGTGTGAAACAAAATGTGCAGGCTAAGAGTCTTTTTGACAACGTTGGGTCATTGCCTCAAGTTGCAGTGTGATGTGCTGTGTGTTATTCAATTTGCTTGGGCAGTAATTTTAAGATTCATTTATTTAATAAAATAATCAGTAATGACCAAAATGGCTGTTCTTATTCCTTTTATTATGCATTGTGAAATTTATACGTTGTGGGATTGCATCACACAGTGTTCATGTGCCTGAAGAGTTTAATTTTAGAGACTGTCTCCTCACTGGAGTTGTGTGGGATTTTTTTACATGTGGTAATTATCATAAAATTTTAATCTCTTTAGTGATCTGATGTGTGCTGAAACTATGTCTTGAATGTGTGTTCATGTCTTGTGTATTTAGGGCAGTGAATGAGTGCTGCTTTCAGTGGTTTCACACACAGTGTTTAACAAACACGGGCATGGGTGAATATAATCCAGTACCAAGGAGGTTGGTGTGCACCAAGCAACCTTCAACTCATGGGTTTCCTTAACTGGCAGAAGTGCAAAGACTCTCTTGTTACTCAGGGTTATGAATGACTACTATGAATGGATAGCTTCTGGTTATTTAATGTTATTTGCTAACTGAAAAATGTCTCGGTGGCAAATGATTCAGGTATCCAAACTAGAAAATCTAGGAATAAACACTGCTCCCAGTCTCAGAGGAGTGTGCCTGGTAGGAAATAAGCTTGCACAGTCTGTAACAGCATGCATTTCCTAGATTCCTTCCTTTAGTGCTCACGGTTCACCAAATAGGTTGCTGTCAACTTCTTTCCAAAAATCATTTGGTGCATGGCTCTGCCAACTGTAACATAGAGGCTGAATTCCCAAAGAAGCAGTGATTCAATTTCCTTTTATGGACTTTTCTCTGGTGTTTGTTGCTGTAGTTGTTTTCTTGATGGAGACTAAGGGATTATCTTAAATCCCTGTGGAAGAGGGTGCTATTCTCCCTGTTTTATGGATTGAAGAAGAAGAACTAGGCCCAAGTAATCTATTTGAGACTCAGCCTTTAAAAATCTAAGGCCTAACTTCCGTTAATAAAATGCAGTCGTGTCTACTGATGGCAATTAGAAGACTTCACAGCACTGAGTAGCAGTGATTAATCGTGGTTTGATGCATTTCTTCCCTGCACCCGTGGACAGGAATTCTTTGGTGTCATTTGAATGTCTAAACCAAAGCATTCTTTTTTCCTATATTTACTTTTCATATTGATTTATGGACTTTGCAGTGTCAGTAGCTGTGATTCTTAACAGCTTTTGTTACATGATTTCACAATATTGCTAAGGAAGTCATGTCACTTTTTTCTGTGTAAACAGATTGAACCCTGAAGAAACTGGAAATTCTTATAGAGCAAGTTCTTTGGACAAAATAGAAAAGAAAGTAATATCCAAATTGCTTTATTTAACCAGAGAATATGAGATCGAGCATATTCATAGCAGGTACACTTGGTAGCAAACCACAGTAGTTTGCACTTAAAGCATAGATTGTATTTGTTTCTGTGCAATGGAGTCTTGTTTTCTTCCTATTCTGTGTGGAACAAAACCTGAGACTTCAGTTAATAATAAGGAAAAATACTATAGCTGCAAGTTCTTAGGAGCAGCTAATTGAAGTTGAGTCATGGCCTTATACATAAGTAGTTCACTCCTTAGTCATGAAACTTGGAATCCTGATGAGTCAGATCCATGGTGACAAATCCTGTCATTCCAAAAATAATTTTAGAAGATAATGTGACCAGGTGCTTTTCTCTTCTAGAGGCTGGTAGACTGTCTCTGTCTCAGCTTGCATCTGTAGAATCCTTGGAGACAATGCATGGCAACACCATTTGATTTTCTAAATATGGATTCATTTCTTTCTACTGTATCTTATCTTGAGGGCAGTTAAACGCTGGAATAGGCTGCAGAGAGAAGTTGTGCCATCTCCATCCCTGGTGGTTTCAAAATCCATCTGTATAAAAGCCCTGAGCAGCCTGTGCTGATCGTGCTTGGAAGGTTCTGTCACTCTGTGATTCTGAGATGTTTCTCTGCTGGGAACCAGTTTGTCGCCTAGGGCCACAGTTCAGTGATTGCTGTGCTTTAAAGCCCATTGTACATGGGACTGTAATTAGACTTTTTTTTAATGCTGTCTTTTTGAGTATAGGGAAATATTTTTTCAAAATAAACATAATCTTCCAAAAGAGATCAGAATGTCACAATCTCACTTTCAACAACCCTACCTGTTTCACAGTAAGAGTTCATCAAAGTTATTTGTTATTACAAGCTTGAGGGGGTTTAACTGAAGGATTTCTTTAAAAGCTTTTCCCTATCTTCCTGTTGAAAAATGCCTTCAGAGAAATTTGGGGATTCACTGGATTATTTTAGCTTCTTAATAGTCTGCATTTGTTGCACAGAAAAAAATTCAAGTATTTCAACATGGACAAAGCAAGGAATTTTGTGAATTGCTTTCAAAGTAATATCAAAACCAACTTCTTGAGAGCAGAGGCAGCATGTAATGTTCAGCTGGTTTTGTGTGTGGTATCTGAAGGTCTGCTTGCTCATTATTAGTTAATATTTTCTAAAATCCTTGTGTGTTAAGCCTTCAGGATGTTTATAGCACTTCTTTTCACACAGTAGGGCACTAGCAGTGAGGTAGAAATTCAAGGTCTTTAGCATAAAGCATGACTTGAATGTTCCCTAAGAAGAAGCTTTAAAAAAAAAGCGCCACATTTATTTATTGGTCTGTTTCCTTGTGTCAAAGATCAACGTATCCTAATTTACAAGAATTGCTTAAAAGTCAGGGCCAAGAAACTGGAGCCTTGTTTGTTTGCATCATTTCCGTAGATGTTACAGTATGTGCTCTTTAGTATGGAGTTACTTTGTGCAGTTGGACTTTGTGGTTTATTTTTAGCCTATATAAGCTCTCGTGGCTAAAATGTGCTTGTGACAAAAGGCAGAGGCTCTGAACTGGTAAGGCTTTCTCTGTGCTGCTTTCTTTGGTGGCTGCAGCACTGTGCTACTGCTTGCTTTGCAGTTGGGGGACAAGAAAAACATGCTAAAGAGATGGGCCTGGAGTTGTGGAATGAGAAGAAAAAGAGTGGATGAAGCCCAACTGTTGTGGGAATATAGGGAGTGGGTGTGTGCACATTGTGCTTTCCTATGGGGTTATTGGTTCTGCTGCAATCCAAGACCAAAGAACCCCCAGCTCTGGGAGATGCAGGTGATCATTTGTGGAGAATCTGTGCAGAACTCATCTTTCTTGTTGTATCTGTCTAAATTTTCTAGCTTTTATGCAACACCTGTAGCTGTTCATAGGTTTACTTTTGCAGTGAAATGGAAGACCCTGCGACACAAAAAGAGAGTGCAATGAACTTTATTTGTGAAACCTCTGCAAATTCACTTGGAGGATGGGAGGACCAAACCCTGACAAAAAATGTGCTAAAGGCCTGGCTGCTGTAATAATTCTATTTTGTGAGGGTAGCATGACTCACGCCACTTAATGTTCCTATCTCAGTATACAGTTTATTTTTAAGTAGGGCTGTAAAAATAGTGTTTTTCTGTACCAGTTGTTGCTATGACTTCACAATATTTCCCTAAATACGCTTGCTCATACTTTCTCACAGCATAGTATTTGGTATATTAAAACCTTAATTCCATCACTATTTCCTGAGTGCTGATCGTTTTTGTGCTTCTATGGAAAAAATGGATAACTCTGTGTATTATGTAGTTCTAGCTAAGGAGGAATAAAAGGGTTTTTTTAAAAACCCAGTCACCACAACCTGTTCCCTCATTTAAGAAAATGTTCCTGTGTTTGAGCTTTTTCAGTTTTTCCATTTGACTTTTCAGAGTCAATTTGCAGGAATGACATAGTTTAAGCTCTTTTGTTAAAGGTAAGTGGACACTGTATTATTACTTCAGAACACTTTCATTGTCTTTTCTATCTGTAATCGGAGGGGAAAAATACTGCTGGTGTGGTTTGGGAGAGCGGGGTGGATGACTTGCTGAAACTTTCCTTCAGGTTTATACTTCAGGGTTTCTTTCTCCAAGATGCTGAACTCTGCAGCTGTCTGCCAGATCTCTTCCAAATGGCAGAGAGCACGTTGGTTGAAAGGTCTTGGAGTAGTGGAGAAGAGCTGCCCTATCCCTTCCTGCCGACCTTCGGAACCTCGTTTCTCCCTCGTTCCGCGTGGCGTGCCCAGCTGTTTAATTTTAAACTCTTCTTACAAATTGGTCCAGCTAGTTGCAAGCTTATTGCATTTTGGTTTCCTCCTTATGCTGCTTAGAGCTGTCTAAAAAAGGACATGAGAAAATATGAACACTTAAAATTTGATCTTTGCGTACCTGAATGTATTGTAAAAATTGCAAGGGACAGAATTTATCTGGAGGGAACACATTCCAGATAAAAGTGTGCTGCTAGAGAAACTGACAATTGAATAGTGGTTTAACTTTCCCTCTTGGCTCAGTAAAAGCACAGGTGGAAAAGCTGGGGTTTTTTTGATAATTACTAATAACATAATTTGAAGATTGTTACACTAACATGTAAAAATAATTTGCCTCTCTATGATTTTCCTTTCTAGTTTGTCATTTTGCAGAACTTTTAGTATATTTTGGCTGTCTTTTAAAAATAAAATTCTAACAATTGATGTTCCTGTTGTGGTTTTCAGTTCCATATTCAGCGTTAAGGTTATGTAAGCTTTTTTGTGAATTGCATTACGTAAATGAATTGGATGAAAAACTGATAAGGAGAAACAGCTCATCTTCACAGCCAGAGTAATTTTGTTACATTTATGCTGCAACTGTCCAAAGAACTGTTTTGTTTCAGTAGCTGGGTTTTGTTATAAACAAGTGCCTACCCTTATGGCGCTGTTATTTTCAGTGTATCCCAGAAATGCTAATTTATTGTTGAATTCTCCTTGCCTGGGAGGCTTTCAGTGCCATTTCTCTGAGCAGCTTGTCATAACCACTGGGCAGCAAGGTCAGGTTTGGAGACGTTTTCTGCCCCCTTTTGAAGGGGCCATGGTACATTAAGGGAAGCAAGATTGATAGGGCAAAAAAAGAGAGGGAGCTTCAACTTTCAGTCTACTGATAAAAAGTATTCATCCCACAAGGGGTGGTAAAATCTGTTTACCTGTGTGTATCCCTGGTAGTAGTTATAGATAAACTTGGCAGGAGGCAGCCAAACAGGAGAGCCTCGTGAAGTATCTGTAGCGATCGGACAGGGATTTGTGTGTGTTTTGGGAGGCAGCTGTTTCCTCTCCCTCCTACCTCTTGGTCTCCAGCCCACAAACTGCATTTGTGGATGCAAGTGCCTGGATTTTTGTCTCAGTGATGTTTTTAATGTTAATCTTAGGTGTTAGCTTAGGGTAACACTAACCTTTTTCATACCCGGTGATTTATATAGAGTCATCTGCTTCAATGAGGATAGATTATATTTTTCTTACTTGCATCTGTGTCTATAAAAGTGAAAATGCCTGAATTGTTAATTACTTACTTCTAATAAAGCTCAGAATTCAGAGCTGATGGGTTTTCTGTTTGTTTGTTTTGCTAAAATAGAACAATGACAAGAAGACATTTATTTTTCTTTAAATAAACAAATTTTGGCCTTAAATATTTCCGAAGGGTTTCATTGTATAACACAGATTTCCAGTGGAAAAGGAATAGGAATCAGTGCACGTAATTGTTGCAGAAGCAAAGGTCAGTTGATTGTCTCGTAGGAATGCTTTGAAAGTGGAGTAGTTAATGAGTAAGCATCTCGCTCTCAATCTTTTCTTTTGGTTGTAACAGGAAATTTTATCCTTAAATCAACTCAAGAGTCTAGTGAAATGTGATACAAGCAGATGCATTGAGTGTTTTCTGGATAACCGATGCCATGATAAGAGCCACGGACTTTGTGTGGTAGAAGTTTTCTGTTCCAAAATGCCCTGTGTGGTTACTTCTTGTTTTTATTTGGCACCTCTAGATATCAAAATATTGAATGAAGTTGCCTAACATAACTTTTTTCTCACAACTTCATAATTCCACTTCATTAATAATGCTCATAAATACTTTTTTTTCTGTTTTTACAGATTCTGAAGGTGTTTAAGCTCTGAATACTTACAAGCTCTTCATACGTAGCAATGTCTGGCTCATATGATGATTCCGTTGGAGTAGAAGTTTCTAGTGATAGCTTCTGGGAGGTAATCCAAATGTTTTATTAAATATTTTGATTTGATTTTTTACTCTTATTGTAGAAACTCTGATTTTTATGCATTGTGAACTGTGGAGAGAGCTGCAATACAAGATACTGTTGGTTATTGTGATCTGCAGAAAGAGCCTTCAGGGTAGAAATTACCTTTTGGATTTTGACCCAGTTCTGTTGAGGGCTTTAATGGGCACAAATTTGAGGATCATCCATTTGGATAGGGTGTGGAATTCAGACTTGAACCTATGTCAATTTTTATTGTCAAGGATGGGCATGTGTGAGTAGCTTTTAAAATGATCAGTGTTAAATCTAAAGTAACTATTCCAGGCTACTGTAAATGTACATAAATGACAAATGTGAGATAGTGTGTGAATGTACTGCTTGTCTTCTGTTTGGACATGGATATAAGTAGAAACTTTTTTGGGAGAAGTTATGTTTATCTCGGTGTAAAAGCATACATGCAGAAAGACAATATTAAGTACTTTATAATATCAGTAATTTGTGCTGCCCCAATCTGACAGAGGCTTTCAGGTGCTGTGATAATTTAAGCCTTAAAGAAAGGAAACTTCATAAAGCAGAAATACTTTTCCAAAAGCAAGTCTTTTTCTTAGAGTAGAAAGAAAGGTTTGACAGTGTCAATACTGACACAGTTGGAGGTAAGTACACTGTCCAAATTAGCTGCATTCAGTAGGACAAACTTCTACCATTTAAGAGGGAGCTCTTGAGAGGGAGTTTGAACTATATCAAACATGAAAACAGCTCAGGGAACCTGTGTGAATATTTCTGTCACCAGAGACCTATGTAAGACAGCTTGATTTTGGTAACCTGATACTGTGTTTCCTTTTAAATCTAAGCTTTTCTACACCACTAAACTGCTGTTTGTGTTGACAGCATATTGCATTTTGCTGCAAATCTCCCATGGTTTTTCAATATATTTTCTAAAAGACCTAATGCCAGTGAGGTTCTTGTTGAGTAGATAGGCACGATTTTTTGAGGAGACGTATTTACTATTATGTTAAATAGGTCTGTCTTATTTATAAAGAAGTTCTTTTAAAATCACTGTATTCTAAGCCTTGACCCCTTTTGTTGTAGGGGTACTCTGTAGGGTGACTGCAGAGAGGCTGTGGGACCTCTGCTCACAGAGATGTCTCTCAAGTGGCTGTGATCCTGAGCAGTCTGAGCTATCACACCTGCTTTGAGCAGGGGATTGGATTACCTGATCTCCAGAGGGTCTTTCCAACCTCCATTTTACTGTGTAGTTTGTTTTATTTTGAGGCAACTTCCTGAGCAGGCTTCCTTGCTAGAAGTGTTTCAAAATAAAATAAGGAGGCAAATCAGGAAAAAAGAATTCTGAACCAAAGGGGATATTTTGATGTGTGTTGGGCATTGTATACTTGGCAGCAGAACATGATTTCTGGCTGGCTGTTCTGTACCAAGCTCTTGTCTTCCATCAAATAATCATGTCTGGAAGCATAAAAGCTGAGTGAATAAGAACCAAAATTCTGTAAACTAGGATAATGATGTTTGGACAAATTTGAACTCAAAAGAATTAAATCCAATAAAGGATGATCAGAAATGGCAATTACCTTAAATTAGGGCCTTCACGAAGGTTTGCTTAAATGTATTTGATGCTTATTATAGGTGGCTTATTTGTGTTTGTGCTGTTGGTGACTTACTCTACATCATTCTGTAAACACTAGTACTTAAGTCTGTTTCTTTGGACTTTTCTGTGTATTCTTTCCAAAAGGTCAGGACTGCAGTCTGTTTCATAAGCAATGTGAGTAGGCTAATGTATAATGCATGAGCATACCTTTCTTTTTCCTTGGATAAGGAAATGTTCGACTTCTGTACAGCAATCAGTTGGTTTCCTTGTAGGGTTTTCTATGCTTTCTCTTTTTTGATGTATAACCACAAAGATTGTTCTTTGCTGTCAAAACGATACTTGGAAAGTCATGGCAATCAGGTGAAATTCCAGGTGACAGGAAAGAAACATTGTATCTTTCTTTAAAAGGGGTAGGAAGGAGGACCCTGGGAACTACTGACCTGTCAAACTCACCTCTGTGCCTGGGAAGATCATGGGACAGACCCTCTGAGAAGCTCTGATAAGGCACAAGGAGGACAGGAAGGTGATTTGATTCACCAAGGGCAAATCTTGTGTGAACAACCTTGTGGCCTTTTCTGATGGAGTGGCTCCACCAGTGGACAAGAGAAAGGGCACAGATGTCATCTATGTGGATTGCTGTGAAGCCTTTGACCCCCCACAACATCCTTCTCTCCGAATTGAGGAGACATGGATTCGATGGGTGGATTGCTGGATGGGAAATGAATTACTTGGGTGGTTGCATCCAGAGGGAAGCAGTCAATGGCTCAGAATCCCAATGGACATCGGTTACAAGTGGTGTCCCTCAGGGGACCATACTGGGACCAGTGTTATTTAGTATCTTCATTAATGGCATAATGGGATCGAGGGCAGCCTCAGCAGGTTTGCAGATGACACCAAGCTGAGGGTGCAGTGACAATCCAGAGGGACCTGGACAAGCTCAGGCAGTGGCCCGAGGGAATCTCACAGGGTTTAACAAGACCAAGTGCTGGTGCTGCAACTGAATCAGGGGAACCCCGGGATCAATCCAGGTGGGGATGAGCAGATGGAGCAGCCCTGG
>VZTH01010901.1:31902-63173 GCA_013397815.1 Aleadryas rufinucha
TGGCTTCAAACTGACAGAGAGCAGGTTTAGATTGGATATCAGGAAGACATTCTTCCCTGTGAGGGTGCTGAGGCCCTGGCACAGGTTGCCCAGAGAAACTGTGGATGCCCCATCCCTGGCAGTGTCCAAGGCCAGATTGGATGGGGCTTGGAGCAACCTGGGATAGTGGAAGGTGTCCCTGCCCATGTCAGGGGGTTGGAACAAGATGGTCTTTAAGATCTCTTCCAACCCAAACCATTCCATGACACATCTGGTTTTGAGTCATCATTCCAAAGTAAATTTGACTGATACTTAGTCTAAAACCCATCATTTTTTATATGTTCTGAATCTGTTGTTTTGTTTCTGGAAATTGCAACTTTGAATTTTGGTCTTAATCTTTCTCGATAGGGTCAAACAGCTTTGATCAATGTGTTTTGTTTGATTTGGTTAGAAAAGATGTGGTGCCTCTGGAATGCCAGCTGAGTGCTTCATGCCTCAGGTCACAGGAAGTAAAGAACTCTTCATCAATTTGGAAGTTGTTTTGTTACTACAGATTCTTTTTGTCATTTACACTCTTGTTAGAGGTTTTTCAAGATTTTTGACACAATAAGGTTTTTTCATTGTTTTTTAAGTCAGCTTGCAGTTTGTTAAAAGCCACTTTGCTATGTTTTACTGCCACAGCTGAAAGCAGTGAATGTATTTAAACTTGGCTGTGGCACAGAAGTGACAGTCTGGCAGGGTGAGCTTTTGAATTTGTTCCCTTGCACTCCAAAATAGCTCAGATTTATTTACCTTTGAACTGTGCTGCAAAACCCATCTTTTTCTTGAAAGACATTTAGGAAAGAGTGAGGTGGCTGGCTGTGGGACCTAGCTGAAAAACTGGCTGTGAAAGCTGGTTTTTGCTTACTGTATCTCTATTGAAACTAAAACACTTTTAGTTGTTGAAAGTTGTTTTGTTGAGCTGATGAGAATTGTACGTAATAAAACGTTGATAAGTGAACTTCAAAGCTTTTGCCATTGCTATTGACAGAAGTTTCATTGTCTTTAGGAAATGAAACACTTTGTTCTCTGTCAGTTTTCTGACTCTGGAAGGCTTTGGTTTCTTTTGGAACTGTCACTGCCTTTGCTATGGTTTCTTACTGAAAAATGTGAATCTAGAGTCCATAGTTGCCTGGTAGTAGATTTACTGCTCTAACGTTGTCTGCTTTTGCATATACTCAGACTGTCCATGGAGCAATTCAATGCAGGTTACTTCATCTGTTAAGCTTTTTTTATTAAGTTGCTATTTCAATCCTATTCATGGAAACTTCCAGTTCCAGCACTGAGAGTTAAGCTCAGGGCTGGAAATACAATACAAATAGTAACTTGTTTCCTCTAAAGGTTAGTAATTTTTATTACAACACAGATACTGTTATCAGGTTCTGATTTGTGGTTGGGAAATTGTTGTCTTGTTGAAAGGGAATTGGAGAAGTTGCTGTTTGGACTAGTGTTCTTGGTGATGGCTTACTGTAGATCTGGCACTCAAAAAATGTGGGTAGGTCAAGGCTTAGGCAGAGGTGGTATCTTATATCAGAACAGCTGATACGACTGAAAAAAACAGGCTCTCAGAATTAGACGTGTTTGTTTAACATACAGTAGAAATAACAGCAGCTTTCACAACTAAATTGAATCTTTTTTTCATATTTGGTTAACCCAAGATATTACTTAAAGGCTTTTTGTCTTCTAGCAGGATGATAAATCCTTTTCAGAAGAACAAATCCTTTTCTTTTCCTCTAATTTCTTCAGGTGTTTAGTGAATAAAAGTACTTTAGGAGTCAGAGAATTTCATGCATATTTTAATAAAGGTTGCTCAGAGAACAAAGAACTGCAAAATAATAAGAAAACACTTTCTGAAAGGTAATTCCCACAATAACAATGGAGGATTTCATCAAAGTATCAGTTGTAGTAGTGTCTTAAATTACTTAAGAAATGGAAGTTTCTCTCAATTTATTTTTCTGTCAAGCCTCAGTGTACCTTGATGTGTCTGGTTAAGCTCATAACTCTCTCTGGGTGCAGAAATCTTAAAGACTGAGGAATATTGTTGATAGGATGTTGAAGGAATTCCTTCATCTCTGTTACTTAGCTGACAAGGATGATGTGCTTTGGCTAATCAAACGTTATTGCTGATAGCCTGAAGCAGGGTGGCAGTAAGTTTTCCAAGGGAAAGCAGAAAATGTACAATTTGAAACCCTTCGTATTTCTTTCTCATCTATTACATGGAGTCTAGGCATTTGCATGACTGCTGTAAATGCATCTCAGTTTGTCATAATTATTTAGGGCACTCTCTGCATCCAAAAACAGACCGTGGCAAAACTGGTTAGTTCCAACATTGTGTTGCTTTAGTGAAACATGAGAAGTGGGCAGACCTATGGCCTTGTCCTACTGAAGTAGTTTTGGAATGCCCATGAAAGAATTTGGTATATTAATAATTAACAAAATGCATTGTAAAATTTGCTTTCTGCTTATTAAGCCCCAGCCTTATGTTCAGTAATCACTATCAGGGACATATTAAAACAAAAATGCCTTGGGCAAGATGAGACCAATGCACTTGTTCAGTTACATACCTGTGAAGGTAAGAAAGCCAATGAGTGAGTGTTCCTAGAGATCAAAGTGGAAGTGTCTGCATATTTGGCAAGGTAAGACATCAAAAGGAGCAGCTACCCTGCCTGTGGAGGCACTTATTTAAAATGAGCTCTAGGTCCCTCAGAGACTGTGTGCTCCTTATCCCCTAGGTGTGCTTCCTTATCTCCCTGACTTTCTGCTAACATCAGCAATATGGAGCCCAGTTATTGCAGGGCTGTTTAAAACACCTACTTACCCAAACAGAAATAGTCACTCTGAACAGCTGCTAAACCTGCAGCTGGCATTATTTTAGCCCTGTGAGTGATTCCCTCGGAGGACAGGACCTGATGTGCAGTTTGAAGTGCTGAACACAGGGCTTTTGTTGCATTCTGAAGGATTTGCTGAGAATCCACTGGCAATATAAGACTTTCAACCTCAGAAAGTGGAAGTTGATCCCCTGTGTAGTATGGGTGAATCAAATTAGGCCACTGTTTGCATTTCCATTGCCCCCTGCCCCTTTCTAACCACATTAAAAAAAACAAAACAAACCACTAAAAAACCCCTACCCCCAAAAAAACTCCAACCAACCAAAGCAAGACCCAAATGCAACGCTCTGGATAAAAAATATTTGGACTCTGCAAGAGTAGATTCCTGTCAAATACATGTTTTTTAAATCTCCTCCTAACTTTGAGCAACGGAATATTTTTCATTTATATTGCCAGGTGTTCATTTTACTGGTGTATTTGGCTTAAGATTTTGCATGTTTAAGAGCTTCCTCGGGATTTTTCTTGTAACCAGTGGTGAATTTATGTGCCTAAACTTAAACTTACTCAGAGCTAGTGCTCATGGGTACTTGGGCTGCTAATTATGCACCAAGATAATTATTTTTATTTATAAAAACCACACAGTGGTTATTGACGGTTAATGCTGGTTGAAATGTTTGGAAACTTCCCGTTTGACGTAGCTGGAAAGAAATTTTACTCATGGTGAAATGGAATGCTGGAAATTGTGTGTGTGTGTGTGTGTCCCTGTGCTGGCCATTGGTATGTGTGGGTTTGACCATGAACCTTTAAAGCTTCTTATTCTGTTTCGTGCCTAGGAGTATTTGCCCCTAAAAATACCCTTTTGAATGGTTCCAGTTCATAAGGGCTGACTTGTTATGAATAAGCTCTGCAAGCTTGGAAAAGGAGTTGACATCAACTCTATCTTCAGGCATTTGAAACTCCTGAAGTATTTGTGGTTATAGTGATTATCATGATATGCTGGAATTACCTAACAGCAGTTTAGCAATAGCTGAATGTTTGCCACCTTCTGGGCTGCTAACAAATGAGAACACTCTTCTTTTTTCTCTCAGTGTACCAGAAAAACCTGCAAAGTGTGTTTAACACTCTAGGCTTTTATGCTGCTCTATGAATATGCCTTAAAATAAAAATAGAGTCTAACAGTTGAGGTAAAGGAGCCTACATAATTTAAGACTCTTCCTTTGTGTTTAATGCTGTGAAATTGTAGAATAATGAGGTTGTAAACTCTTAGATATTCCCACTAAAGATCCTATCAGTGACAGTGCTTGGCTCCCTTGGTCTAAGGAAAGCTGCCTGGACTGCCAACTATAGGATGATCAATGCCTCATCAGGGGGTGCCTCTGTGGTTTTTCCTGGATGTTACATATTCCCTAAATCTTAGGTTTGGCAGAGGATTTGAGGTGGCATTGCTGTGCTCATGCCTGAGAGGAAATGATAAAATCAGAAGGAATGCTTTCTTGATTAAGCTAAATGGAGACCTGACGACATCTCTAATGCCTGTGAGAGATAAATGGGCAAAATAGGATCAACTGAGGTTTTATTAGTAGCAAATAAAGCTCAGAATTTTTTGCACTGGAAAAGGGGAAAAACTGATGGTTAATTCAAATTAGAACAGGTAGGCAGAGTGATATAAAACTATGAATCACAGTTTTCACAGAATTAACTGATTGCATCAAAAAAGTTACTGTTAGAGTGATATTTTTAAGAAATAAACTCTAGGTTATTTCCTTTTGAAGTGTTTCTGAAATATAAGGGTAAACAGCAACTGAATTTGATATCCTATAATAAACTATCTCTTTCAAATGGAAGTAGTGTTGATACTAAAATGAAAGTGGGGTATAGTTTTAAATATCTATTTTTCTTCTTGAAATGGTAAGAAAGTTTTTAATCTTACAATTTCCTTTTCTGAAACAAATGTTTTATTTGTAGGACATGGAAACTTAGAACTTCATGTCATAACTTCATTCGTGTCTTAGCTGTCTGCTGTCTGTTTAACAGGAAATAGCCCAATGCTCAGAATGATCAGAAATTCATTCTAACTAGCAAAATCATATATGTTCATGTACTGTACAGGGCTAATTGAGAAATGTGAAAATTGCCAGGCATTATGTAATGGGGCTCTGACTGAAACCTGAAACAAAGAAGCACAGGATTTTTTTTTTGTTTGTGTTGTTCCTGGTCAGTTGCCACAAATAAAAGAATTCTTCATTTTTAATTTGCTCAAATACTTCTTGGGAAGGGGGAAGTCTTGCAGAGTGTTTGCCATTTACCTCAGAAACTGGAGAAAAGAGTCTTGAATAAACAATGTATAACGTCATGTTTTTCAGAGTTCAGGGTGGCTTGAGTGTGTTTCTAGGTTTTTCATTTATTGTTTTAACTTATCTACAGTTAATCTAGTGGTTCCTTGGCCACGTAAAGGCTGGAATTCTTTTCCCTTTACTTGGCTCTGTGGTCTAAGGACCTTGTGTCTCAAACCTCACCTCCTACAGTGACAGGCTGCACATTCCACTTCTCAAAGATTTGTCATTGCAGTGTCCATCACTTAAAATGGATTTTTTTTTTTTTTTAAGAAACCACTAGGTTTTTAAAATGCTACATGCCAAGTTATATAACTTATGTTCTCTGTCGTGGACCACAGAAAAAATGCTGAGTTTCCAAAATTGTAGCATTCCTCATAGGGCAAATTTCAGTGTAAAAGGCTTTCTTTGCAATGCTAGGTTATTTTCTGGTATTGTAGGCCTGGTTCCTCTTTATGCTGAGTCTAAACTGTGATGCTGAATTCCTTCAGTCCTCTGAGGAGGGAGTGTGAGTGAATGATCTGTGGTGTGCATGCAGCTCTTTAAAGGTGGCCTTATGAGATAACAGTGAATGGACCATCATAGGTAAGCTCAGTTCAGTTCTCTCAGTATCTGCCTGAAATCTGGCAACTGCTAGATGTTACCGTGAGGTTAGAATTTGCTCAGACAATGCAAAATGAAATGATTAAATATACCACAAGGCAGCCAGCTCTCATTCAATATTAGCATTTAAAATGCTAATTTAACAGTGAAAATTTATGGAAGGAAATGTTTGTGCTACAGACATAAATCCTGGGCACATAACTGGAGACACAAATTGATGCTAATATAAGGCTTCAGTAGTTGTGCCAAGCTAACATAACCTGTTTTGAAAGTCTGCTTGACTGTGAACCTACAGCTGGAGTCATTTTGAGCAGATGAATGTTTTGTCTTTCATTACAAAGACTGTAGAAAGTATTCTTGGAGGTATTTAATTTTCTTAACATTTTGATTATGTATGTATAACTGCCTACTTCTTGATTTCCATTTCTCCTGAAAATAGGTTATTTTTCATGCTTTCTTGATAATAGATGCAATCAGTTGACATGGATGGATTGGCTATCTCTGGTAGCTTATCTTCAGTTATATTGTGGCTTATGCCTAAATGTGCAGGGGGTGTGTGTATGCATTTGTTTACATGATTTAGACAAATCAGTGACTGCTAACTAATGCATTACTTAGATGCTAACTAAATTCCTTTGATCTGTTGAAGTGGAGCTAGTCCAAACAAAAAAACATTCTCAAATGAATTCTTTGAAGCCAGTGTCTAAGAGAAATGGTTTTGTCATTGATGGTTTTGATTTTATTTTTTTCCCAGATTTAATGAGAAGTCCTAACATATGTCTGTATTTATTAGTATAGTCATTTATTCTTCCAGCATTTAATAGAGGGATTATTTTCCCTTTTAAGACTATTCCCCTGTATGCCATTTTTCTCTAGCAAATGGCTTGTGTGTACATCTGCTGACAAAATTCTGGATAAATGAACCTAAAAGTTGGACATTTTTCTGTATGTCAGATGTGAAGCAGATATGATTCAAATGCAAGAATGACTAACATGCTTTGAGTATTTGAATGTTTAATCTACTGCCTTGCTGCTAATCTTTGTGTTTCAGTCAGGTGGTCAGGGCAGATAAGAAACTGGCTGTGATATTTAACAGGCTGTGCAAGTTCTCTGAATGGAGTTCTTAGCTCTTGTTTAATGTTTACAAAAGCCAACCTGAGTGACCTTGAATTCAGTGGAAATGTTGCTCTGGAACCAGTGGAAGGCTTTTTTTCCTTTCAGACTTTTAGATTTGTTATTCCATGTTGGTGTGTGCACAAGAGTGAAAGGGGAGTGTTAATTACATAGTGGATGTTCATTATATAGTGGGCATTTTGCTCCACGTCCTCATTTTATTGTAGCTTGTACACTGAGCAGCTGTGGGGTTTTTTTTTCTTTAGTATTTACAATTCTAAGTATGGTAACTCCATGCCATTGCTGTCAGTATCTTCCCACACTAAATTCTAGAGTATACTTTGGAAATAATTGCTATCTGGTTTGTCAGCGGTGAGGGCATTCTTAAAAACTATTATTATGGTTGGTAGAGATGTTGCAATGCTCCTTTGCATGTCTCTGCAGTTTTATTAATCCTGAAAGATTAAACACAGCATAAAATTAAGGTATTAGGTACTTGATAATAAACATTGAAGAGGGAAAGACATACTCTATTATTTCTCTTAATTTTCTCCACTATCTAGAACATTATCAAGAAATAATAATGCAGAACAATTGTGGTGACTGCCCATAATTACCTTGCAGGCCTAATAAAATATAATAAACCTTTCACTTTTAAAATTAACAACTTCTTTTTACAGGGGAACTTGTAGTCTTTGTTGTATTCTTGCAGTTAGCTTTTATGATTAATTGATTGAATATTTAAGATGAATGAACCTAATTCCATAATTAATTATTTCCTGCTGTGTTATCTTACTCTTAGTTAACGTTATTTGTGTTAATTAGAGATACAGGTTGTTTTCAGAGCTCTCAGGCAGAAATTAAGTATTTTTCTCTTGGTAGGTTGGAAATTACAAGAGGACAGTAAAACGAATTGATGATGGCCACAGACTTTGCAATGATCTTATGAATTGCATTCATGAACGGGCACGGATAGAGAAGGTCTATGCTCAGCAGCTCACAGAATGGGCTAAAAGGTGGAAACAGCTTGTGGAGAAAGGTAATGCCTTCTGAGTTTGAACTCTGTCAGCTTTCTCAAATGGAAAAAATGTTTCTGTATATCTTTGTTTTGGTAAGTACAAAGTAGAAATGCTCTATGTTTTAGCCTATAATGGAGCCTTTGCAAGAGGCTCAGTAATGTGACAAATGACCAAGCATTTTCTGATAAAAACCCAACCAAACAAAGCTCTGCCCTTTTGCAAGTTTGCTTGTTTCTTGCTGAAGCAAATGAATCTTGCCTCCAGTACTGAGTTATGTTCTAGAGAACTGTCTGTTTCTAGATAATGAACAGTACAGTTGGAAAAGAGATTCTGAATAACACGGGTGCAGTGACTGTGGGGGAAAGACTAGTAATTAAAGACCTAGACATTGCTCTAATGGCAGGCTAAACTGATACCACTTAATATATTCTGCAATAGTTTGTCCTTTCATGGTTATCCACCCTTCAAAAAGTACATTGAGAAACTGAAGGCAGTTCAAAGGGGAGCTCACTTGTGGAATACTGAGAATTGTGGTACAGGGGTAAGGACTCCAGACTAAATGAATGTTATTTTTTCTGGCTTAAAAGTTTGTAATACTCTAAACTTATATGAAAAGCAGTTGTTCCCTTTTCTAGGTTTGCATCAACATTGCTGTTTACAAGTGAATATAAGTCAATAGTTTCAGGTAGTTTCTTGGGAATATAAGTTCCATGTGGGTGATGGTTACTGAGAATGACACTTTTTGTTGTGTTTAGGCCCACAGTATGGAACAGTAGAAAGGGCTTGGTGTGCTTTTATGTCAGAAGCTGAAAAAGTGAGTGAACTACATCTAGAAGTAAAAGGTTCACTGATGAATGAAGATTTTGAAAAAATCAAGAACTGGCAGAAGGAAGCCTTTCATAAGCAAATGATGGGAGGATTTAAGGAAACCAAAGAAGCAGAAGATGGATTTAGGAAAGCTCAGAAACCCTGGGCAAAAAAGCTGAAAGAGGTACAGCAGTAGATTATGTATTAGATATCCTGTGTTATAATATATTAATGTTTCAAAGCTCTATAAGGGAGTAAACTCCCTATTCTTTCTGCTGGACCCTCCTTTCTCTTAAAGATCTCTTGCTTTCTGTCCTCTTCTGAAAATAAATATTTTTCTCTTGGTCTCTCCTAATCTTGGTGAGTTCAGTGAAAATCTGGAAAAAGTGGAATTTAAGCTATCATTTTAACATTATCTGATTTCGTGCAATTGAAAGTTACGAATTGCTCAAATAAATGAGGGAAAATGTGTTTGTGAGGTTTTTCCCCTCTCATATAGCATTATTCTTAAATAACAGGTTGGTAGAAGAAGGGGAGCAGGTGAACATGGGCATGAGGGAAAAGTGTTCAGTTGGGGACTTTCTGTAGACCTTTTATTGAGTCTATTCAACACTTCTCTAAGCTGGATGAGTGACATTTCTTGTATGGTGAAAGAATGCTCCAATAATTTCCTTATGTTTATTCTTATGTGTTGTTCATTCTTTGGCCTAAACGAAAACAATTTCCCCCATCCTAAAAGAAAAAACATCCTGAAACAAAACCTGACAGTTTCTTCATTGCAACATGATTTTATGGCTAAGATTTTGTGGTTGTTGTAGACTGTCCCAGATGCAAAGACTCAAATCTCCTTTGTAGGTGGAAGCTGCAAAGAAAGCTTACCATGCAGCCTGCAAGGAGGAGAAACTGGCTATATCCAGAGAAACAAACAGCAAAGCTGATCCAGCACTGAATCCTGAACAGCTCAAGAAATTACAAGACAAAGTGGAAAAAAGCAAACAAGATGTACTAAAGGTATACTGTATGGTTTTTTAACCTATAGCTTGTGCATATTTAAGCTTCTTTTTCCTCCTGAATGTGCTGTGAACACCAGTTCACACAGCTCTCTGTCAGGTACAGTCCTGTACCAAAGTTGAGTTTTCTCCCAAGAATGTGTTTTTGGCAAATTCTTCTTCTCTGAAGAATGAATAATATATGGCCTCTATTTCATGTAAGTACTTTCAGCAGGGAACTAAGCCCAGTAAGCCAGCAAACTTCTAGGGCAGAGTTCTACTTATTTACTGGTGAGGGCTGAGCAGTTTCACTGGAGAGTCTGAGAGATAGATGCCTAAAACCTTATGACATCTAAATGTGTCATCATTCTTGACTGCAGAATGCATTTTTTAAAAAAAATAAGCTGATATAATTCATTTAAATAAATGTTGTTCTGTTGCACATTTTGCTTTATCTCTTCAGTGGGCTGCTGCTGAGAGGCTTTTAATGTGTGACTCCTCAAGGATGTGTTTTTCCTTTGAGAATGCTGATCTGGGATCTGGGATGCTATGTTCCATCAGTTGGGATCTTTAAATTCCTGACTGTGGACTACTTCTGTAATTAGTGCAGAGTCTGAGGTTGTATCTGTTAGCTGAGCTCACAGTGTATGCAATTTATGTTCACAAGGATGTACACAATGTTTGGGGTTTTGGTCATAACTCAGTGCTCTGTGTAAATTACTAAAGGAGAAAAGACAGCACTTTAAAAGATCTCCAAATACCTTCAATAACTTGAAAGATTTTCTGCTCTGATTTACTCCGTAGCTCCTTTGGTTTCTATCTTTGGTGTTACATTAACATTTGTCATGGTTTCTGTTAAAAAGCCAGAGGAGATGCTTGGAGGTTTATTGTAACTGCTTCTGCAGTTTACTTGGATAACTCTGTGCCCCAATGTGGGTACAGTGGCCATGAAAAGAGATTGCAGCTTGGCAACTTCTGGCCTAAACCTTGGCCATTACTGCATCCATAAGTCTGTATTGTAGGGCAGTAATAAAACATATTGCTAACAGTTTGCTTTTGTACACCCAGACAAAAGAAAAGTATGAAAAATCACTGAAAGAATTAGATAATGCTACTCCTCAGTATATGGAGAACATGGAGCAGGTGTTTGAGCAGTGCCAGCAGTTTGAGGAAAAGCGGTTGCGTTTCTTCCGAGAAGTGCTACTGGAAGTTCAAAAACACCTTGACTTGTCCAACGTTGCAAGGTAAAACTGTAAGGCTTCAAAATTAATGCTTAATATACTTCTCTGTGAAGAGTAATAAATGCTTCCAGTAGATCAGAGTTCTGATTTCTTTCTAATGTGTTGCTTCAGTTTGAAAGTGTAAGTGAAAGAGATTAATTCTTTGCTTTGTGTAAGATGAGATTAGTGCCTATCTCTAACATTTGCCAGAACTAACAAACCTTCATTCTTGTGGTATTTTATAATCAAATATGTTCCAATTAGAAAGGATTCAGAGCTTAGAATCAAAAAATGCTGGATCAAAGACCGGGAAAAGAGGGTTTAGGTGTATTACGTGTCTTGCATGTTTATTGGAGAACAAACTAGAATTTATTAGTGTAGGACAGCATGAAATTTGTAGTTAATACATTTATTGTTAAAATATTAGAGCTCAGTAATGAAATTACCTTAATCTGGGGATAAATTTAAGATCCATAAATTAACCATTACTGAACTCTTGTCCATCTTAATTTCAAAGTCTGCGCTTTATACTGTATTAGGTATCAAGCATGTCTTGTACTTTGTTCTTTCTGCCTGAGCCCTCACTGTATTCCAAGAGAGCTAAACTTTTGCTGGGGAACTCCAGACACAGGAATATTTGCAGTGAGTGCTGTAACAATAGTGGAATTTTATGTCCCACTTCTAATAGCAGAGATCACAGGCACTCTGGTTAGCACTTCAGGTGCAAGGAGAAGAGGAAGAACTGAGTTTGGTTTTAACCCTGAGCAGTGTCCCAAACTGGCTTGCTATGCTGTCACACAAATGTTAATGCTGGCATGAGTGAAGGGGGTGACAGAGGCAAGAACAAAAACAGAGCAAGCAATAGGTAAGGGCAAAACCACTTATTTTGGTATCATTATCATTTTGGGTTGCTTCAAAGTTCTTATGGAACTGCTGTGGGAGACAGGTTCTTTTTACTCTCAGAGTAGATAGATGGTAGAATTGCTGCCCATTTGATTCAGTTTCATCAGATTAAAGGAAATTACAAAACAGAAATAAATGAGAAATAGTTGACTTAATGGGCAAGGCTGGGGGAAGACCACAGAAAATGACCAAGTGGAGAAGCAATGATTTCCTTTTGAGATACTTGGAATTCCAGGAGTGGTCATAATAAGGTGCAAACAAAGAACAGAACTATTAGGGTGAAACCAGGGGAAAAGCAGCTGTAACTGTTTATCTTGTTTCCTTATCTGTGCCTCTTTTAGTACAGATATACAAGACGTAGAACTAGTCTTGAAAAAAAAGTTTGATTTTTAACTTTATGATGCCAAAGAGCTCAGTCCAGAAAATAGCCTGCCATGTTTTCTACAGATGTAGACCTAAAGTTTATTCATTATTTAACTGATGGCTAGTGGGTCATTCAAAATGATGTATTCCCTTTCTCAAAATACATGTCTCTCTATTGCTTAAATGCTTTGAAATGACTGCTGATATAGGAAAAGACCCATACTGTGTATACATTAAAGCAGTCAAGTATTGTATAGACAGTGAGAAGTGTGGAAGTGAATTTTGAGAAAGTTTGACTCATTGACAATGTAGCATTAATAAATTCTAATTCTAAATTTTGTGTGATTTGGTCTGGAAGGATTTTCACAACTTCTCTACCTTGAGTATAATAGCAGCTTAATTGTGTATATAATAATATAATAGCAGTTCTTTGTCTCTTATTTTAAGCCTTGTGACCGTTGTGTTGAGATTTTTTTATACTCTTGAGTTCCATATTGCACCATATTGGTGGCTTTGATGTAAATGTATTGTCATGCACATTACCATGGGCATGGTCTAGGATCAGGGGATCAGAGCTGTATCTGCACCATGACTTCTATTCTGTTAATGAAAAACAACTAGAGTAAGAGATAAGAAAAAGTAGTGAGGTTCTTTTTCACAGTGTTTGATATAAATAGTACAGTTAGTAAAATCAGAGAGTACCCAAACCAGTACAAGCAGTTAGCAGATTTTATACCTGCATAGGAAAATGTGTGACCCATTTACCTCTGCTTCGAGTTTGGGACTTTCATTTTTATAACTGCTTACAATTCTCATTGAATTAAAGCAGAAGTTTTCACAGAGTCCTATGGACTTAGCACAAAACCAATTTCTACTGTCTTGTAGACAAGCTTTGAAATTCAAAGAACTTCAAGACTGCCTTTCAGTAATTTAAATACAGTCCTATGTATATATATATATTTTTTAGTGATAGCCAATTAAATTACTTTACACAAGAATCATAGTTTTAAAATCTGGTAAACAAGGATTTTACGGTGTGGTGAACCTTCAACAAGTTTACTTGTTGGACTACTCTTCCCTTTTTACAGGCAGTTAACAGATCTGTCAGCTTTTCAAAGTCTATCCTGCTCTAAGTTTTTTCAGTACTGTTGTGAACTTTGAAATCTTAAAAAAAGAAACTCTCTGGAGGATTTGCCATGATTCTAAATGTTATACTACATTAGAAGACAAATTTGTTTTGCAGTTACAAAAATATCTACCGTGAACTGGAACAGAATATCAAAACAGCAGATGCTGTTGAAGACTTGCGATGGTTCAGAGCTAATCAAGGTCCAGGGATGTCAATGAATTGGCCTCAGTTTGAGGTAAGGTCAGAGTACTTAAACCCCAGAATTGTTTTGTCTGTTTTTTCTTCTTTGCTTTTTTTAATATTTCTCTCTGGTGTAATTCTCAACTTCAGGCTTCCAGCACTGAATCTTTTTGTTTTACAAGTCACAGTAGTTTTCTTCTCTCTGTTTTCATTGGGCTCTTCTCATCCCACAACTTTTGGAGGTGATTATGTTGAGCACCTATTGAAAGAGAAAATGGGTAAACCAGAAAACTAAACTGACCTTTTTTAAGCTGAAGTCTTTACTGAAGTCATCAGCCATTGTTTAGCTGATACATCTCTGACACTTGCATATGTTATCCTTTATGTTTTATTTCTCCCCTTTGGTGGGAGACTTCAGACTTCAATTTGAATTTCCTTGCTGTTAGCAGGTAATTGTAGTGTATGCTGCAAAGATTCTGAAAAAGTCTGAATTAAACAGTTCAGTTTTTTAAACTTGATATTTAAAATTCAATACTGCTATATTTAAAAAAATTCCACGTTTACCTAGTTGGTCATTTTATTGCTGGATGCCATTTTCAAAAGAGAGGAGTTTTTCTAAGTAGTGTTCTGTTAACATAGCCTACAAGAAATAAGTACAAAAATGTGTCAGTGCAGATCATACTACTAAGGTGTCAAATAGCTGGAAGTGGAATGAGTTGGACCAGAATTGTAGGTTTAGTTGAAATAAGTTCTAGACATTAAATTAATGGAGTGGAAGCATAGGCTCTCGAGTGTTTCACTGTTCCTTTATTAACCATACTGGAAAGTACCACTTGTTTTTAAAATACTGAGTAATTTTAGAGGGTTTGAGGAAGAACATTCATAACAGTAGAATTTTTTTGCCTGAAACACTGAAGTGCAGTTACTTCTGTGTGGGGAAGTTACCATCCTTTTCCTTAAGCATTATAATTAACAAATGAAATACTCCTGTTACTCTTTTCCTAATCGAGTTTTTTCTCGTTTACATGCTACAAGGATGACGTAAGTAAAAAAGTCATGATCAAATGACTATGAAATTGCATTGTAAACTGCAAATATGCATAGGTCAGTGGTCTTTAAACTATGATAACTCAGAAATCCAATATGTATTTTACAAAGTTAAAATAATGAGGTATTTGAAGAACTACAGAAAGCACTGGGCTGACTGTGCTACATGTATAAACCAGGAGTAATAGCAACTCTCAAAACTTCATTTGCTGATAAAAATACTTACCTTAAATGCCATCTTTTGTATAGCAAACTCTCTCCTGACTTTTTTTTTTTACCTTTAAGACTTCTGAGAGGAAACATGTCTCAGCACAGGATATTTGCTTGCATCCAGTTTGTTTTCTGTTGGTTCCTGCTTTATATCAGTATAACATATAATACAATAGTATATCAAAGCTTAACTTGGACTTGCTGCAGGAGTTGTGTTTAGAGCTCACCATGCCTGTCCCATGTGCCTCTGAATGGTTCAAAACATCAAGGAGGGTCTACAAGTGGCATCATGAGTCTTGTCCATACTTGTGTTGATTTGAGCCTTAACTCTTATAGATGGCTTTTTAGGACAATGAATTTCACTAAATCTAGAGTGAAGTACCTTAAGGGCTCAAATCTTAGGGACAGAAGAAGTGATATAAAATAAGTTTAAAAATTAGCTTCTTTGTAAGTCATCTGAGAGTGCTTCTTGAGAAGTAAGCCCTGTCTTACAAAACCTTTTTTAATTAAATGTAAGAGTTACCTTTTAAAGCCAGATGTCTTGGTGTTATTTGAAACTGTGAGCCCTCACAGTACATCTTTTAAATATCTGCACTGGCCAGCTCTTTTGTTTTCTCCAGTTGTGTGCCAAATGTCTGGTATTTTAAGTCTTTTCAAGGGGTTCAGAATACTAACCAGGGAAGTACAGGTAACCTTGGGATTACAGATTCCTGTTGGCATTGCTGGAGCAGGAACTAGATGAGAACTGTAAATGAAACGTTGAGAGTAACTCGTCTTTAGTAATGATTGCTAGTGTTGTATGTATACATGTGTGTTCCATAACTCAGTTTGAAAATGAAATATGATAATTACTTGTTCAATTAAATTTCTCAATCACATTTTGCATTCATTGGTAGGAGTGGTCTGCAGACCTGAATCGCACTCTCAGTAGAAGAGAAAAAAAGAAGGCTTCTGATGGAGTGACTCTGACTGGTATTAATCAGACGGGAGAGCAAGTTTCACAACCTAACAAACATAGCAGGTAGTTTTTAATGCCTAAAAACACTTATTGGAAAAGATTGTTGCTTTCAAATACACTAAGCTCTACAGGATCAAAAAGTCACCATTCAATCAAATGATAATTATCTGTGAGCATTTCTAGTGATGTCTCTGCACTTCACAAATTAATTTGGGAATTATTCTTTGTTTTATAGCTCTCTTTCCATTGGGAGCTGAAAGAAACCAGCTTTGTGAGAAACTGAGCTTTCTGTAGCTGATCTGATGGTCTCTTGCTACTTTCCTGTCTCTAGAAATGACAGTAATGCTTTGAGATCTTAGCTTGCAGCACATTTAGTCACGTCAGAATTCTGGATGTGATTAATACAAAACTGTTAACATCAACTGCTTTAAAAAGGAATGAAGCTGGCTAGAAAAATTGCACTGCCTTTTACTGCAGGCAGTAGGAAAAAGAAGTTGTGGTCCACAAAGGATACTCTAATTGTGGAGGAATGCTCCGTATGTGGGACTTTCCAAGCTTTCTTGAACCTTATGCTGCACTTGATAGATGTTTGGGTTTTTGTTTAGTTGTTTATTTAAATTTTTTTGGCTGAAGGAGGGGTCTGCTAAGAAACTGCTTAGTGGGACACCAGTGACAGTGTTTTCTTATACAGATAGGGTCACCATAATGCTTTTTCTTTTCCAAATTAGCAGTCTTAGTGTCCAGAGTAACACAGTGCAGTCAGTACAATCAAGTTACAATCCCTTTGAAGATGAAGAAGATACTGGGAGTACTGTCAGTGAAAAGGAGGACAATAAGATCAAAAAGTTGGTGAAATGTTGTTTTTTAATTGTTTTCACATTTGCACTTTCTCTATCCAGGGTTTTCTATTTTGGGTTTCTATAACACTACGCTGGTCAGTGCATGAAGTGTTTTTAAGCAGTTATGTAAGCAACACTGTAACCTAACTTGTCTTTCCTAACAGATGCCATATTTGTTGCTTGATCTTTGGTTTTAAACTACTGTGGTTATTGGCAGTTGCTAACAGAACTGCTATTGCTTTTTTTCCTTGCTTTACCAATCCTATAAAACGTTAAAACTGATGTGTTTTTCTAGTGAAACTGCTTCTGGAGCTTTACTGCTCTGTCTTCTCACTGAATAAATCTGCTTTTAAGATTGCTTTCTTTTTTTGTTTAGGACCTTCTCGAACAGCTGCCTGTTTCTTCAGTGTACACTCTAGGGATATTCCACTCTCTTAACTGGCATGTGCATGCTGAACAGTGAACTTCCCTTTAAATAATCAAGTTGTTGCAGTATAATGAAGTTTTTTGTTGGTGGATTGCAATATAGAAGAAGTGTTGAAAGCTATTGTAGAGGTGCATAGAGGTTTGGGAGGAAGGTCCTGCAAAGCAATTTAAATGTCTTACCTAAACCAGATAATCCCTCTCCTCGACTACTGCATCCCTTTCACCTTTCCAGAGTAAATAATCCCATGGA
This sequence comes from Aleadryas rufinucha, assembly GCA_013397815.1. NCBI lineage: Eukaryota > Metazoa > Chordata > Aves > Passeriformes > Aleadryas > Aleadryas rufinucha. Next base: position 49,138 of record VZTH01010901.1, read on the forward strand.
TTATGTGGATGTCTTGATAGAGAAGTTTTTCAAGTTTGTGAGGAGATTGATATGTGTTGGTTTTGCCTTTTTCTAACTTTGTAAATGCATTGCAAGAATGTTTGTTTTTTGGTTTTTGGTTTTTTTTTTTTTTATGAGGCATTATCAGTTAAAGATAGATGAGAAGATACCAGAAAGAAAGTTTCAAAACTGGGCCTTAGACTAGAGTTTAAGCTTATTTAGGGGTATCTTAGTGGCATTTCTAGTCTCCTGTTTTAAAAGCAGTAAAAAGTAATTTCAAAATTGATTTTCAGTGTTAGCAGCTATGAGAAAAACCAAAGCTACCCTACAGATTGGTCTGATGAAGAGTCCAACAACCCCTTCTCTTCCACTGATGCAAATGGAGACACCAATCCCTTTGATGAAGATACCCCTCCTGCAATGGAGGTGAGAGTTCGTGCACTCTATGACTATGAGGGCCAGGAGCAAGATGAGCTCAGCTTTAAAGCTGGTAAGTTTGCAACATTCAATTCAAATAATTATCAAAAAGGAGAAAGGCAGGGGATTTTTTTTCTCTTCAGCTTTTATTTCCTGAAGTCAGCTGTTTCTCTGGATGTACAACTCCACGTACAGGATCCTATCTAACCAGCATCCCTCCTAATAGTGCTTCTTGGTATCTGTTTGGCAGCATGGATTCCTAAGCTCTTTGGAATGTGCTGGGTTGCCTCTGTTTGAGATTATCCTTTCTTACCATCTTAAGTGAAAGAAACTGACCTGCAGAACTGAAAATCCCCTCCCTTTTCTTCCTTGGTGACAGGAACAGCTGCTGCTTTTCGCTGTCTGGAAATGCCAACCCTACAGAGTTGTTTTTTAAATGAAAATACTACAGCAGCTAATCTTGAAACTGTATTTAATCAAGTGATAGCTTCTCTGTTTAAATGGAAAGCATCCAATTTTTGGCATCCAACTTTCTGCAGTGCTAACTTTTTAGGGTTGAAAATTTAGCCATGGACAGATACTTTTTTTAACTGCCTCTTTCCACCCCTCTTCAGTGTATGTGAAGCACAGGAATTGTCTTTACCTGATTTTTTTAGTCTTGTGTTATATTAGGGTACACTTAGTACACCTTCCTTCTCAAGGTGGTGTATCTCCCTTGAGCCCTAAACCCTTTTTTTCCTCACTCTTACAGGTGGTGAGAGAACAGAATAGATGCAGCTGGTGGGGGAGGCCCATCACACACAGTTCTCATACATGGGAAGGTGACATGAGGGTGTGATGGCTGCACACCACAGGGGCTGCTGCCTCCAGCTGAAATCTACCCCCTGTTCTGCCTTTCAAGCCAACTGTTCAGCTGTCTCACCCAGAATTGCAGGAGACATTTTCCAACCAGGAATTCCAGAACAAGATTGCAGGAGTAGTTTAGCAAAAGCAAACAGAACTTGTCTTTGTGCAAGTGATAGACACTCTTTGAGCTTATCTTTTCCCACTTGCTTGTCATTTATTCCCATCTCCTGTAATAACTAGATTAATTGTAATAGAAAATCAGGATTCAAGTGGTGAAAACAAGCTCCAGAAAGCTTTTGGTTCTGCCTCCCTTTCAGCTGGGGTTAGTAAGAAATGTGCTATTTCTATACCACCTGCTGTGGTCCTTGGGTGGATGTTGGGGCTAAAAGTTAGGAAACCAGTCAATGTTGTAGCTACTCAGGGAACTGCAGGATGTCTGCTCTGCTGATGGACAAGGGTGGTGCTCAGAACAGTGCCTCCAGGTCATATTCTAAATGCAGTTTGTGATTTCTGAACCAAAAAGCCGCCCAGCTCAGGTGGTGATGCTCTGCCTTTAACGCACCTCCTTCCTTTTTTGTTAGTGAAACCACGGAACATCTGACTTCTCTTCTTTGTAGACAAGTATTGTAGGTTCCAGAGTGGAGGAATGGGTTCTTTCTCCATGAACTTTGCTGAATTGTGCCCTGACAGAGATACAGCAGTAACAAAACATCTGGTACTTTCTGTGGAATGCACACAAGCCAAAAATTACTTTTCCTTCTGTAGACTTTAACTGCTCCTTTTTTCTCAGCAGGGGATGGGAGCACACTAATCCTCTTGAAATACACGTGTGGTACCTGTGAAGCAGCAAAGGTTTACAGTCATGAGTCTTCCCTTGGCAAAACTGTGCAATGTTTGTATACACAGATGTAATGGTTAAATACAAAGTTAGGTGTTCTGTGCTGGAGTAGCAGCTGTGTCACTGGCATTAAACCATTGAACCAAGTGGCTCTCACTGTGAGGTCTGTAGAAATAAAGTAGAGGAGGTATGAACTGTGAGATGTATGTAGACTTCACTTAAAAAGAGCTTAGTGCTTGGAAGGAAGAGCATTAAAGAGTGTTACAACACTAAATTATGGGATTGATACAATTGTGGGAAAGGGATGATGTGTTAGACCATGAATCCCCTTACAGCTGCTGAATTATAGGATGGCTGCTTAGCTTTTAGGCAGAAGTGTTTTAGCTTTACACTGAACATACAGAAAACTAAGGAAAAAATCTCACCAGGCCAGGTGGGAGCCAATTTAAAATGTACTCAGTCCTGTGTTCCTCTGTAGATGTTCCTAGGCTCCTAAGCAGCTGTCAACACAGGATTTAATGCATTTTAAGGATTTGTTCAAATGTACATGGATATTCTCAGATGGGATTTCCTTGGGTATTCAAAGAATTTGCCTACAAAATGCTTCTAGATACATGTTACAGAATATATGCTCTGTATTGTCCATTAAATGTACTTTAATACATGAAACTCATTTTTTTAGTGGAGTACTTTTACATCTATCGGTTTTTGGGTTTTTTGCCTTTGCAAACAGCTGTGGGAGGCTTCCAAAGAGCAAGAATAACTTTGTTCATATCTTATGAGATGTTTTATAATCATGTAAGAGGATGGAACATAATTATTTACAATATGTCTGTCTCGCCCTCCCGTGGCCCTCTCCTCCACGGCTGAGAACAAATGGCAACAGTAAATGTTGTCCCTGCAGTGTTGTCAGAAGATGTTATTGTGTGTGCTGGTTTTATCATCACAGTGGTTTCATTGTAACTGCTGTGCAGATGACACTTCAAAGTGTTAATATTTTCTTAGATGTCCAGGATCGCTGGGTTTCCAAGCCCAAGCTTTGATACAAATGCATTTGTTGGGGCTTACTGTCATTGACATGTGAATTTTTGGCAGTCTTTGTTTCCACTCTTTATTAACACACACTTCACGGAAGTAACAGGAAGGTTTGGAATTGTACACTCTTGTTCTGCAGCACTAGAAAAAGTGGAAAAAATTGTAAAATGTCTCCATAAACCAAGTAGAGTCTGAAGTGCCAAACATTTGTTCATAATGGTTTTTTATTAGTTTTCTGATAAACTTAAAAACTAGAAGAGATGAAGCTTTAACCTTTTTATCTAAGAGAAAAGTGTCTTGAGAAGATTTAATACGAAGCTTGTCCATTTCTGCCAAAGAATTTATAGTCCTTAGGCTAGTTTATATTCTCCTAAATGACACCAAGACTCTACTGTTTGGGACTGTAATAAGTGATTAACATCATCATCTATTTCCTATTGCTAAGATAAAACACAAATCAGTTTGATCTAGGGAAATCACTTGACACATATAAGTTGCACAGAAGGAAATAATTGTCAGTCTGTGGCCTTTTTTGCCTGGCTGAGGTGGAGCTTCATGTGCTCCTATGGAGCATCTTGGAGTCTGCAGGCTCTCCACTGTCAAAGGATTCCCTGAGGATGTGGAGGATCAGATGTGCATTGGAGTCAAAATGAAGTTATGTTACAGTTCAGAAATGTCTGAATGGATAGTCAGTAAGTTAGGAAGCAAATTCTGAGTTACTTAAATCTTTGTAGCATTTTCTTCCATGTTTCCCATAAAACCTTAAGACAATAAGCCTAATGAAATATTTATTTCACTTGCACTGACATAGGTTGGGGGTTATAAACGTGGGGTTATTCTGCTGGTTCAGAGGTAGCTGTGTGATCCACAGCTATGTTTTAGTTTCTAAATAATGAGTGTTCCTATTTTCTTCAAACTGGGGGCCTCTCATCCAATATGCAAATCTGTAAATGATAGATACTCTTAGTGTCAAAAGCATGAAGAGCAAAGAAGGGAGGATTTCTACCTGGGCCTAGATTGGGTGGGGGAGGAAAAGTGGACACATATGTAACTCTCATGTATCTTCCTGTTTTTCTTCAAAGGATTCAGTTTGTTAACAATATTCCTTCTTTTCCTCAGGGGATGAGTTAACCAAAATGGAGAACGAGGATGAGCAGGGGTGGTGCAAAGGACGCCTGGACAATGGACAAGTTGGTTTATACCCAGCAAACTATGTGGAACCAATCCAGTGACAAAGGACAAAATAAACACACAAGTGCCACAAGAGCTCTGTAGGCCTGTACAGTGTATTTAGGTAAAGTGAGAGAAACCTGAATGGATGTATAGAGTGTATATATTTTAATGAAAAGGCGAGAGCTTGATACCGAAATAAGGCTGAATTAAAGACAAAAGCTTGACTTTGTTTTCACAACTTGTACACAATGCAAAGGAAAGGAGTTAGGTTGAAAAAATAGTATGATAGGGAAAATACTTTTTAAGCTTTTTCTTCCCCCATGGTCTGTTATCGTGGATCCTAAACATTTTTTGCATTTTCTATGCTTGTGCCTCATCCTACCCCAGGTATGTGGCTTACGCTCACTTTCGTTTAATGAGTTATTTTAAGTGACCTTCAGTAACTTGCAACTTGAATTTTAAAGATTATTATAGTTAATTTTTTATTTGTTCTTATCAATGTCTGAAAGATGCAGTATTTTTTTATTTAAATGCTATGTAGTTAAGCACCTTTTTGTATGCTTTGATTTATCAATTAATACTTAAATTATGACATAGATTTAGTCACCATTTGACTGAATGAAAGCTCTTTCCATGTTGTAGTAATCTTTCCGTGTTGTCAGCATGGCTTGAAGTTGTCAATGGAGTTGTAAAACAAAATACTGTATTTAATAAATATCTGTTACAGAAGGTTATTTGTAACAGAGATATCTGCAGGTGTCATGGGTTGGGATTCTATTACGAATGTCCTTTGCGTGCATTGACGCTTGAACTAAGAGTTTTCCATCTAGATCTTAAGTGGCATTCAAAAGAAAAATAAATTATGCATAAGCCCCAGAAGAGTGGCTATTTCCAGCACATGTTTGCAGGGAAAAAAAAAAATCTCCTTTTAACTGCTAATGAATTTTGGGTGATTTGAAATGTTAAATCTGTGAAGGCTGATTATCTTGAACAGAGAAGACTGTAAAATAGACTAAATGCTTTTATTAAGAGCCTATCTATGTTGTGTATATGTACATATAATTTGATATTCCAAAATATGAAGAGCATGGCTATTAGTTATCAAGCCTTTCAGTGTCAATAAGATTTAGACTATTTTAAGAGTTTAAATTATAGGTATATTTAAATCTGCTTTCCTGCCATATTCATTACTGTACCATAGACAAAGTATTCTGTGATTAGATTTCTCAGAAGTACAGTAAATACACTAATATACTCAAAATCAGTATCTGTGGATATATTAATGAGTCAAAATAGAAACTAGCTTTAGTCCATACATGAATTACTGTAGCAGAACACTGTAAAATCTACATTTGTTTGCAGTTACAACTCGGCCAGCTGTAATCGTGTCAAATATGCATTTGTGACATGGAAAACTGGGTTGTAAAATTACAGCAGATTTGTGTTAAAACTAAGTATCAGGTAAGTAGATCTGCCACGTTAGGAAGCTACACTGTAATGAAGTTAACAAATCTTTTTTGAGGTAACTATAAAAACACTGTTGGTAATCTTGGACTTTATCTTTGAGCTTATAGATATATTTAATCATCATTTTCAATGAATCCAAATGTGCAAGCTTAGAAAGTGGATGTATGTATATGTCTGTCAACAAAAACCTACCAACATATTTGTTCATCCACAGGACAGTTACTAAAATTGTCAAGAATTACTGGTTTGGGTCTCTGTATTGTAAAATATTTTAGAAAACAATAAAATCTGTTAATCTCTTAAATACACAGAATGCACCTTTTACTATTTCAATGTATGTCAGAATACTCTTATGAAGCAAATAATCTGTGCATTGCATTGCAATTCATGGTGACAGAACGTGCATTGTGTAAAAGAGCCACAAACAGGAGTGTGACACGGGTGGCATTGTGCCATTAACAAAATAAGGGAGGTGCCATGCACAGGAATTCTTGGCAAAACATTCCAGCAAAATCTTAATGGAAGAAGAGGAAACTGTCTTTTATGGGTATGCAGAGTGTACTGTGATGCTGCTTTCTGTGGTGTTGTCAAGCCTCAGTGTGGGTGAGCAGCTAAGCTTTTTATTTCTTTTTAAATACAGTGTCTGAATATTTATTGCCTTTGAGTTTTCTTATTGACTGGCAGTGATTAATGTGGTGCCGTTTGTGAAGGCTGGCTGAAAGTTGTGTCTCATCTCCCCCATCAACACCTGCTGAACAGCAGATCCCAGAGGGTCATAATCAATGGCACAGGGTGTGGTTGGGGCCCTGTCACCAGCGGTGTCCCCCAGTATTGTTTAATTGTTTCATATATTCATCAATGACTTGAGTGAAGGGATAGGTGATGACACAGAGCTGGGAGGAGCAGCAGATTCCCCCTGGGGTTGCACAGCCCTTCCCAAGGACTTCAGCAGGGTGGAGAGATGGGCAGAGGAACTGTGTGAAATCCAGAACAGACAAATGCAGGGTCCTGCACTTGGGGAAGGATAACCCCAGGCACCAGGACAGGCTGGGGGGGAGCTGCTGGAGAGCAGCTCTGAGGAGAAGGTCCTGGGGGTCCTGGTGGACAGCAAGCTGTTCCTGAGGGCAAGGAGACCAATCACAACTCTGTAAGGTACTTTTGCAGCTGTTCTACACTTCTGTGATTATAAGGAACTTATTAAATCATTTTATCAATAAATAATCAGTCAGCTACCACCTTTCTACTTAACCTTTTAACAAATCTACAAGTCCAAGCACAAATCCCTCTGGGGGACACACTGGTATCCTCCCACTTTTTATTACTGTAGTCAGTAACTGATTAAATGTTCATTTATTTCATGGCAATTTACTTCAGCTTTTATGAAGGATGTTAGCAAGGAATTTTGAATATCCAAGTCACTTGTTACCTCAGTTGGATCATCTTGACACATGAAATCTCCAAGCCTGCGAGGTAAAAAACCAGATGAGTTGTGGAGTACTGTGGCGACAGACACTTCTAGAATCCCTGTGCAGAAACCACTGAAATCTGACTGCTGTGGCAGAGATGAAACATTCTCATGTGGCAAGTGCAGGTGGGTTTTGCAGGGGGATGCAGCTGGAGCTTTGCAAGTCCCCTGCACTGCTGGTGCAAGCAGCATCCTCACACAGCTGAGTGCTGCTGCTTGGAAATCCCAGTCTATAGCAAGTGTTTGGCTTTGTACTGGGCAATGGTGTTAGGATGTAGACACTTCCAGGAGTGGGAAGCTCCATGAAACCTCACCTGTTTGAAGTGGTTATGCTTCGTGATATTATCAGGACAAACACCACATTAGTAGTGAATAAAAAAGTTGAACTGGTTTCATCAACTGGTTGTTAATGTAGATCCTAAACTTCATTTGCATGTGGTGGGAGAAGCATTTGAATGCTTGATCTTTCTCTTCTAGTGAAGGCTTTTTCTGTATGAATTATTTATGCTGCAGTGATACATCAGTGACTGTGCTGTGCCTTTGAGGTTACCATTTGCAGAGGGCTGGCCTGAAACTTGCTGAACTGCAGTTGTCATGAGGCAACAGATTTACATATTTACAACATAGCTTTGAGCAGAGACAAACTTGGCTTAGTGTGACCAAACTTTCCAAAGGGCGTTGAGCAGAGTTTACCCTTACCTAAGGGACCTTTTGGCACTGAAAAGCAGTGAAGGTGTAGCTGGCATGACCTGGGACTGTACCTATATCCCACCAATCCTCAGCAGCACCATGAGGAGAAAGCAATCAAGGAGGAGGCTTGATAATAACTGGAGAACAGCACTGATAGAATTTTACAGAACTGAAAGCTTTGAATGTTGGGAATGGCAGCAAATGTTTTGGAGCTTTGAGAAAGTGGATGTCCACTGAAGCTGTAATACCACACAGCTCCAGGCAGATGCAAGTGCCAATTTCTGGTTATCAAATCAGCCAAAGAACAGATTGTTCTCAAGAGATAATCCCAAATGGTTCTCCTCCTTTGTATTCATATGCCCTGGCAGGGCTCTCTGGCCAGCTCCAGGAGCCCAAGACATATTCTGACAGTTGGATAGGTGAGAGTAGGAGAAAGTTACTTTGCCTGTGCTTCATCAGCTCACATAGTCCTTGTGCCCAAAAAAATGTGTATCCACCAAATAATACAGGAAGAACCTTTCCATTTCAGAATGGCTGTACAGAAAAGGGGGGATTAGCACAGGATCAATCAGGGAGGAAGAGCCTCCAAATGTCTTCAGTCCCATCTCCTGTTCAACACTGAACTAGGAACAGGTTGCTGAGTGTTGCTGAAAACCTCCCAGGATGGAGTTTCCACAGCTGCTGTGGGCAAACTGCTCCAATATCTTTTTGTCCTCATCATGAAATCATCTTCTCTTCATGTCAAATTGGAACTGTGTTCTGGGTTAGTGTGAATTAAGAGCCCTTGGTTTTTGATTTGCAAACCAGCAACCCCCACCATCATATTCTGGCAGTGAATTGCTCTCGTTTGCATGTGATTAGAGGGCTCCTAATGCAGGGCATGCTGCACTTGCCAGGCATTTGTTTCTGAGCATACACATGTAGTAGTGTTCCTCCTCATATGTGTTTGTCAGACCAGCTGGCATGGAAGCAGTTTTTAAATGGTTCTGTGCATTGGGAATACAAATATGTGTTTTGGACATTCTTGGAAAGCACCAGCAACGTGTGACACTGCCACACTGAGGTACAATTGGCAAAGGAGCAGTTGTGGGCCACTTTCCCACTGCTGCTGCTCTGTGCCTGCCCTCTTTCTGCACTCCACTCAAATCACAAACTTGCTGAAGAATGAGACCCACCTCTATTCCCTGGAAAAATTCATCACTTTTCAGGGTTTATTCTGTTGGCTTCCTTTATTTAGACCAGTTTGCTTCTCCCCTGGGCCTGGCCATTCACCATTAGGGGGAGAATAGGACATGGGGGCTATTTCCAAAATTTCTTGAACAAATTGGTGTTCATTCTCATGGCAAAAAATGCCAGCACTATCCACATGTGACCTGTGGATAGTGGTACCAGTGAAGGAATCTGCGGTCCTTGGACAGATTTTGTCAAGATGAAATCTGCTGAGAGTTGAGGCCAGGGGAGTCAGTGATGCTCACAGCGCTGGTCTGCTGCTGGGTCTGTGTAAGGACCTGCATTGCTCACCAGAGAACACTCCTAATCCACAGCCACCCTTGAAGGTAAGCTGGCTGGGTTGGGTTGGGGTTTTTTTGTGTTTTGGTTGTTTGGGTTTGGTTTGGGCTTTTTTTCTATTTACTCAATGTGCAGAGCAGCCAGTGAATTTTAAGTACTGCCTGTTCCTTGCTGGAGATGGACCAGCTCATCCCTTCCTTCACATTAGCTCCATTCTCTGTATTACCTGTCTTCCACAACTTAGGGGCTGCTCTATGACTGTGGGACCTGCTGAGCTCCTTCCAGTTCCCAAACAGAAATGCTTTTATTCCATCTTGTCCAGAGCTCATCTCCTGGCAATCAGCTGAGCCTGCAGTGTGCAGCAGGGATCTGTGCAGCCTGCACAACCAGAGAGTTGAACTGCAGGGTGTGGCCTTAGGACAGAGGTGCTATGTATTCCTAAGCTCTGCCACAGGCTCATTCCCCTCCTGCTGCCTGGATGGAGACCTGTGGGCTGCCTGCACAGTGGAGCTTTGAATAGCAGCAGCTTTTTGACATCCCACCTTGGGACAGAGAGGTACCACTTGCTGAGACAGAAGGCCAGCAGAGGATAGAGGAGCCAGCCCTCCTGTGGTGTTACTTGCCTGTGATTCCCAGCGATGCATTTTTGGGATCTCAGCATGCTGCAAGGGCAGCACCTCGTTTTTCTCATGTTAAATGTTCCAGTTAAATGGCAAGATTGTACCTCTCATCTTTTTTTTTTTTTTTTTAATTCTTTTAAATCCTTGCCAGGATAACTAGTGCCTGACTCCCGTGGGTAAGCCAGGAGCTCCAGGGTCAGGGCACAGCTCTGAGTTGCCACACTGAGTGCCCAGAGTGGGGACAGCACTCAGCACATGCCCCAGCAGAGATCCCTGTCCCAGTGCTCCTCTGTGGCTGCCTCAGGCAGCAGGGCCAGGACTGGCAGTGATGGGTAGGAGCTGGGGCTTCTGAGCTGCTGGGGGAGAGCAGCAATCTGCTGGATTTAAGACACTGAAGGTGGTGCAGGGTTGAGGATGGAGGGCAAAGCTTTGGAATTGATTATTTAGACTGCTGCATAACCCAGTCTGTGGAGGGGAGGGGATCCCAAAACTTGTGTTTGCAATGGGGTGAAAAGTGTATCAAGGAAAGGGCCTATCACAGAGAAGGTATTTTACCAGCTCCTGAAATTCACTGGCACTGTGTCTCAGAGCCCAGGTAGTTCTGTAAGGCCGTTGTGATGCTTTTTCTGTATTGGTATCACAAGAGAATTAGGAAGTACCACCCACAGCTGGTGAGGGTGGAAAGCCTGAGGATGGAGTGCCTCAGACAGTTCCCCTGGACTGAGCTCACCCCCATGCAGGACCCTCTGAGGTGGATGTGGTGCCTGTGGTCGCTCCAGCAGATCTGTCTCTCCTTGTAGTCACTTGTAGCAGATGCCACGTAGGAATTTAGTGCTGGTATCAACAAAGCCACATTAGCACGTTGTGTGCTGCCACTCACAGGGGGGCAGTGGGACAGAACCAGCTCAGGCACAGAGATAACACTGCAGGGAAGCATTGCTGACCTGCAAAGGCAGAGAGGAAGGAGAGTGAGAAACATCAGCAGCTTTGATCTCACAATTCTCCCATGAATTGTAATAATTCGGTATTATTCATGTTATAGACAATACAGCTCCCATCACCAACTTCAGAGCATATTTATTTTGACTTGTTAAACATCTTTAAATGTAAGACACATCAAAGTAAAGATAATATATTGTGTGCATTTAAGTTGACTATAAGTTCCCCAAATGACACTTTGAAGATCTATGATTATCTTGCCTCCATTACAGATTCCATCCAATTTTTTTATTTGAATTGTCTATTTGTTATTTTAAAATTTTAGTAAAGATACATTTCAGTTATGTACTGCAAGCTGAAGTGGTTATGTGGTATCTAAATTGCTGAATGAAATTATTCTGCTAATTGGATTTAGTACCAACTCTCCTCTCTCCTGTGACATGTTACAGAATTCCTTGCCTAACTTAGTGATAGTGTTGATTCTTGAATGATGAGATAAGCTTGTAACCTTTTTGATAGAGTTCATTATTTTTGGTTGTTTATCTTCTGCATGTAGTAGTAAAAGCCTTGGGAGGTTATTTGCCTCTGAGTAATCCTGGAGAGCAGGTTATAGTCCTGGTGCTAAGAGTGATCTTTGACCCTGTGGCACTGCCACCCACCCACCCTGAGAGCAGGCATTGCTCCAAGCTGTTGGCATCAGGCACAATTCTGCTTTAACTCTAGCTGAGCTTTTTGGACTCTGAGATGAGCTGGGAAAATTGGTCACAGGAGCAGACCACACTGGTACAATTCTCAAAACAGTTTCCACTGACTGTGAGTGCTTTATTTTCAGCTGCACTTAGTTTTGGTTTAGTTTTTTCGTTTCCTTTCCACCTCACCAGCCACATCCTTTAGAGCAGACAAACACTTAAGTGCTCATAAGGAAAAGTGGTGGGTTTTTTATTATTCACTACAGCACATAAGAAAACAAAGCATTTACAATATTCAGATGCTAACAAGGCATTTCCTGTGTGCACATGAGCAGCGATAGCCAAGGCCCCTGCTGCTGCTGCAGCATGGCAAGACCAGGTTTGCTGCTCTGTACTTGAGGGAGGGCTTGGGATCCGCTCCCTGGAGGATTGTGCCAGTGCCATCCTCCTCAGGGACGGCAAGATGAGGAAGCACAGCCCTGCTGGGCTCTCTCTTCCACCTTTCCACTCCATCTTTGCTCTTTGCCCTCCTCATTCCACTTCCCAAGCCAGAGACAAGTCAATAAGGCCCTTGCACGTTATTGTGAGAACACAAAACCGACCTTGCCTTGGATGGCTCTGTTTGTATGTGACATAAACACAAATGTACATAAATGGAGACCAAAACCCGATGGTTTTGTTATTTCCCTGCAGCTCTCCAGGCACTTACACAGCCTTAAGGGTTGGATTTGCCATTCAGCCACAGCCCTTGTTCCAGCACTGTCAGTTAACCCCAGAAGACCCAACTCAAATGCAAACCTCGATGCCCAGCCCCAGAAGGATCTCCTGTAATCCATACCTTAGCCTGGTATTCCCTTTTAGCACTCCTTCAGAGCCCTGCTGATCCCCACACTTCAGAAAGCACGTGGCAAACAAAGCCACCTCCCCAGCAGAGAGCAAACAGCACCTGCTGACAGCTCTGAGGGTGTTAAACAGGAGATGAGGCACTGCTGGTGTTCAATACCTGCCTGGGTACCCCAGTGCATTCCTGCTTTACACACTGCAATTTGTGTTTTATACAGGAACAATGCAAAGTGCAGGTCAGACACCATAGGGGCAGGAGATTTTAGATTTTTACTGAGCCTGTAATGGGCACAGAACTGTGTGAGTGATGGTTGTGAGTGAATGGCTGAAAGAGCTGCCACGACTGAGACTTTCCTTGCCATTCAAGAGTTTTTTGGTTGTCCCCCTTACAGGCTTTTATCCAATTTCTCAGCCCTAAATGAAAGTCTGAGCGATTTTATCCAAGTTTAAAGTTAGGCTGCTCTAAGCAGGGAGTGGGACTTGATGACCTTCCCATGTAAATTTTTCTAAGGCTCTAAAGTGGTGATGGTTGTGAAAAGGAGAGGAAAAGAACAAACAGGATGTATTTTGACTTTTAATGAATTTTAATTGCATTAACTATATTGATTCTGTATTTAATATATAATAACAACTGTGTTCACTTTCATTGTACTTTATAAAACTATTACATACATCAGAGCTGGATCATGATACTGCATGTGATAATCAGAGGGTATTTATGAGGTGAAAGATGGGGAGAACAAACCAGAGAGTTCTGCTCCACAAGGTTTGGCTTTGTATCAAAGTGCATGGTTTGGCCTTTGACCACCACACTGGCTCAAGGCCCCAGGATAGCTTTTTTTCTGTAAAATTCAATTTATTAATCCAAATGCTGCTCAGACATTACTGGGGACCAATGGGCTCTCAGTTCCTGAGCTGGCTGTGCACATTCCACTCTTCCCTTTCTCCATCAGCTGTTGTGCAGCTGCTGGATCACCCCCACCAGTCACTGCTGAGGAGTTGACTTCCAGCAGTTCATGTGTGGTACTGTGCTTGCAATTCCTCTTTAGGGAACCTTATTTGTGGGGTTAAATCATGAAAATACGAATTTACTGTGCAGATACACTGGTGTTTCCTGTGTGCCCAAAGCACCCAGGGAAAAAGGAGTGAGACAAGACAAAAATGGCTCTCCAAGAAACCANTACACCGGTGTTTCCTGTGTGCCCAAAGCACCCAGGGAAAAAGGAGTGAGACAAGACAAAAATGGCTCTCCAAGAAACCATTCCTTTGTGCGTGGAAACGGGGCATGGCACCAGTTTGGGGAAGTCTCTGCAGTGGAAAGAGAACCCACCTGCTGCTTCCCAATTACAGGTTTAATCTTTCCCTTATTTCCCACATTTTACTGCCATCTACTGGCTCTGACTGAATGGCTTCTTTGTTGGCCCTGGAGTAAGTATCTTTGGTGTACTCTATTCATTTAAGAGCTACAAGTTTTGACAAGGGACCCTCAGAGAGAGCTTTGGGGA
>VZTH01010903.1:0-57838 GCA_013397815.1 Aleadryas rufinucha
TACACTGTAACCTAGGACAGGTACAGAAATGAAACTGAAGGACTTTTGGCTGGATATTTCCTAAAACTGGTCTCTGTAAATTAGATTACATTCTGAGGAGGAAGGTTGCTGGCAAGGAAGGTGTTCTCACATCCGACAGGTTAGGAGAGCTTGTGATTTTCTGCTGCAATTGGCTCGAGACATGGCTGCATGTATTTTCAGCGTGGACAAAAGCATGATGTAAACATGCACATTTCAGGTATGTCAAAAGACAAAATTTAAGGCATCTTTTCCTTTTGAGGACTGAATAGATTTTCCAATCTCCTCCTGCAGGGCTATACTTCCCCACATCCCTGAAGTTACTGTGAGTGCTGTAATTATGCACATGCAACACAGAACAGCAAAAAACATGAAACTTGGTTTCAAGCTATATCTGTCCCTAGCATGCAGGTTTCCAGTTCCTGGGATAAACATACCTTCAGATTTTTTTTTTTTTTTTGCAGTGCTTTGTGGATAAGATCATAAATGATAATTACAAGAGTAATTCGAAGCTTTTCCTTATGATCAAAGAATGTACTAGGACTACAGTTTGCTTTTGTAAAGAACATCCTTGTTGGTCATTTTACAGAGGCAATTCATGTTAACTGTGTGGTTGTTTCTCTAGAAGGGAAATATTTTGCATTAAATGTTTCTTCATAAAATAAATGTTTGTTCATAAAATGTATGTGTGTATGCACAAAGATGGCGTTTATTCATCTTCTTCAGCTATTTCAACTATTGCATATGATGAAGAAATATCTCTTGAATTTTTCTTTGCTGAAATCTCAATTTTTCCCCTTTAATTTTTAGTTTGAGAAGAGCTGGCAACTGTGCCCTTGCCAATAAAAATAACTCCTGGTAACAACCTCTATGAGGTGAATTATTTGTTAATCTTCTGAAAGAGCAAGGAGAACAAAGAGGACGAGATGGAGCTACAGAAAAAAGTGACACGAGGGCCAGGATTTCACCACTAGAGAGTGTAATTCTACTACATAATTTGACCTTTTCTGCTCCTAGAGAGAAACTGATTCAAGGCAATTAACTCAGAAATATGTGATATGTTGACTAGGATTGCCTGAAGTACTCTATTTAGGTCTTTTATCAAAATGATAATCAAATGCTTGGAAGATAAATGCATTACTTCCTCTGTGCCCTACTTAGCATGAGTTTCAGGTGGCATTTTGCAAAGTAAGATGTATGTAAATTGGAGTAAGAGCTTGTATCAAAGCTACCCTTGAGGCAGATGGTTATGCATTCAAATTTAAATTTCAAGCATTTTAATAAATTAAGTCAGCCGAAATGCATTTGTATGTATTTTTAAATTTTGTTTTCAACTCTGTGTTCTATCACTATGCATTCCCCTTGGGCTGATGTTGCAATTTTTACCTCAAAGACAGTTTCTAAAAAATTCTGCCTTTGCTTCTGCTAGTGTGACTCTCAAACCACACTGTGAAAGTCACTGGCTTAATGATAAGTAAACCAGGCATGTCATGGCTAGAGAAACAGCAGAAATTAACCTCTCACTTACATGTGATCCCATCTCTGTTTATGGATGTATAACTTTGCCATGAGGCTCTCATCAGAATTCTTCACTGACTACTGCAGTCTGCCTGTGGTGGCACCCACATGCAGCTTTAGGTCTCTTTCAGAGGTCACATAGTCAGGCCTCAGGTCAAATCTCAGTTGTTAATGCCTGGGATTTCTCTGCCTCACTCCTTCTCACTGAACTGAGAGATGAAGCCACGACTGGCAGCCAGAAGCAAGAATTTGCACCTGCAGGACCTGCAGGAGGGCATGAGCTCTGAGGGAGCTCTGGAAGCCCATGGCACAGGTCTAGTCACAGACTGTTGCTGGCAGAGGAAATGAGGGTTCTCAGGTCATCTCCTATGGCCACTGTTAGATGATGTGAGGAGCCTGGGAAATGCAGAGTCACAGCTGTGGGGCCATGGATGAGGAAAACGTGCAGCTTGGCATCAGGCCTATGGACAGCCTTACTAGCCCTTGCTCAAACCTACCTCCAGCTTAGCTAGAATGACCAGGTGGATCATTGAACCTGAGCAAGAATAATGTTACTGAGTATATCCCAGTAATCCATGGTTAAGGGATCATTAATGGCTCCTCTGTGTGCGCACAAGTGTGTGTACAAAAAATACAGCACCTGTACCTGGAATCTGTCAGGTTTAAGAACAGCCTGGCTGAACTGTGTATGCATAGAATCTGCTCCTTACCACTCATCTCCCATAGAGTACATTGGGAAAGAGTTTATATGACAGGTTCCAGTAAGCACTTAAATGCTGTGCTCAGGAACCTGGGAAGGGGTCATCATATATGCTGAGATCTGTGTATATGGCTACACATCTAATGACATCCTTGAAAATATGTCTTAGCCCTGAAGCTAGTGAAACCATTATTTCTGAGTGTAACTGCATTTGTTTTAGCTGAGTTTGCTACATGGGTGAATCTGACTAAGTTTTTCTCTGCTGGAATTTTAAAACTTTGCAGGGAATTGAGGTATATGTAACCCAGAACATCTATTAGTGTTTTAAAAGTTTTGCTCCATTCTCTTTTCAAAACAAAGCTGGTATAAACTTACATCTCACATACACTAAATGCAGCAATTAACTCAGTTATAGCATGTTCCAAAGAACATGTTGTTCTGTGACTGACCATTGAAATACCAAACCAATTATGTTCAATTCATGTATCATTTAGGCAACACAAAGTATTTAAGAAAGAATGAATATTTTAAGTGAGTTTTATATAGTTTCCATGGTGATTGTACTAAAAGAAGTAACAATAGTCATAAATATGTTTTCATTTAAAATATCTTGAAAAGAACTTGTTTGGTTCCGACATGCTGTGTTTACACTATAATTTGTTTCAAATCACCGATTATTATAAAATGTAGATAAATTGGTATGGCAGTATTGTTCAAACACTTTAACAGAGCACCAAAATAGTTCAAAGCTTGTTGCTCAATATTTTTATCCCAGCTGACATGCACATTAAAGTGGGAAAAGGTTCCAAAAAAGCAGTAACATTATGATTTAAATTCGGTTCCACTGTTTTGCATTAGGCCATCTTCCAGAGTACATTTTGCTCTTGCTCTTTTATTATAGAATTCAGGAGCTTATCAAGAGACAGTTAAACTTTGTTGGCAGTGTCTCAGGAACACATAGCAGTTCAAAACTGGGAGTATTTGCATAGCAGTGAGGGGTAGGGGCAACGATTGTTATACAGATTGCACTCATAGCTCTTACTTTGGCTGTAACCAGCACCCCTCCATCCACACATGCTTCAAACCCTATCCAGAGCTAAGTCTCTGGGCTTTAGATGAAGAGGGGAGCGAGGTACCTCTGAAAAATGGATTGGGGTGAGCACTGAACAACCAAGTCTTGGCCTCTCAATTGAGGAATGAAGTGGGTTTAGGCTTTTTGAAGCTTTGGCTTTCACTAACTATTGTAAGGTGGCAGCATGCATGTAAAACCATTGTAATACTTTTTAAAAGTCAGTCAAGACTAAGTTATGCTGTTCTTCTGTGAATTATAAATGCTGCAGACACAGTTAGCTTCCAAGACACGGATCAAGCTGAATGACATCTGGACTCTGAGGTAACCTTAGATGAAAATGCTCCTCCATAAATGTTTAATAATGCACAGTAACTGCAGATACTGGCCAGCTGGGATATGGATGCTTTTGTTCATATGCAACTACTTTGAAAAATTGAGATAATGCTAGGAAGACAACAGTGCTTGAACTGGGAAATACTCCTGGTTATTTCTCCTTGACTTCCCCTCCCACATTTGAATTTTGTCTGTCTTTCCTCAAGTCTGAATGGAAATCTGCACTTTCCAAAAGAGCTGAGTACAACTGTGTATAATCATGTGCAAATGCACAAGGATAGTGGTTCAGGAAAGTGTGTGCCTGTGTTCTGAGACACAAGAGGAAGCAGAAGCAATGTTGTTACTGCAGTACCAGCTTCTTGCTGGAAGGAAGTTTATGTTTGGGGGAGGTAGGAATACAATACTGCTGTTCCAAAGCTGTCTTTTCTTTAAAGCACATTTGCTCAGGGTCTTCCAGAGAGAAACATAACTTCCCTCTTACATGAGATTTTGGATTTTGGCTGATGTGCTTAAGCTGATCATGATGGTGTTTTGTAAGCAGAGACTTCAGCTCTTTCAGGAGGCTTGCAACTTGCTGCAGAGAATGCACTGCTGTTCCTGGGTGAAATTCTCCATCCAACCTTGTAGAGATTAAACAGCCAAATCAGATTATTTTTGCCATTTTTTTTTTTTTTTTTTAACTTGGAAAAAGGGAACAATGATCACAGTGATTTCAAGCCCTTTCTAGTTTTCTCTAGCTCCCTAGCGTTGGCCACAGGCTCTGTGTAAAATACTGACATCTTAGCTCAGGTTTTCCAGGTAGTACGTTCTGCCTTTAGACAAGGTCCACCACTCTTTTTGCACCTAAGTCAAAGTAAGAATTTTTGCAAAATTACTAGAGGGAGCTGTTGGGGGAAAAAACCCAAGACTAGATTTTGTCTCTCATAGAAACATCTCATGTTTCCCTTTATCACCCTGTGCATCAGGGGAAATAGCTTCAGTCTGGGACAGATTTGACTGAGATCAACATTTATCTGCAGCTCTAGCAGCTACACCTGTGAGCAAAGCACAAATATTGTCAAGAAAACAGTCTACTAAGTGTCAGAGGGTTGCAGTGACCCAAATGAGAGCCTTTACTACTAATAACTGACTTAGCTGAGAAGTATCTGAGGACATACAAACAGCCTTTGTTTCTTTTATAGCAGGAGAAAAAAGGAAACTTGCCATACTTCAAGGGCTGCTGCGTGTGCGTGTGTGGTCTTTTCCTCCCACAAGCTTACCTGAAAAGTCAGTGTTATGTTCATAAGCATCCTGCAGTTATTTTAACTTCTTTTTCTTGGCTGGGGTTCTAATACAACTTCTGCCCAAGTATCAAAATGTGCCACACACAAGTAACTACTCAGACAGCAAAGTGGGTTATCTCAGACCACATAGCCAGCAACACACACGCTGTTTTGCACTCCTGTCTCTAATGTAAACAACCTTTACCTGGCATAATGCATTTCTGCTGTAGAGAAAACTAACACACCTTTAATAACTGATGGTGATTTGCAATTAACTGTAAAGTGCAGAGCAACTGTCTTAATTAAAATGCAGGGGAAAAGGGCTTTTAGATCTTCACATAGCATTGTATATACCCTGAAAGTCCTCGAATTATATATTCCTTGGGAAATACTTGCTGTCTAATTACAATCAGCAGAACTTCCTATAATGATACCCCATTGATTTTTTTATCATCTCTACAACTACATGGCAATAGGGCTTTCTATTTTGGTTCTAGCAGCTTCATACACAGGTGATTCCAAGCTCTATTTTTTGTCTCCTTTCACAGAATCACAGAATGGGCAAGGTTGAGAAGAATTATATTGGATCATCTTGTCCAACCTTCCTGCTCAAGGAGGGTCATCCTAGAACACATTGCACAGGATTGTGTCCAGATGGTTCTTGAAAATTTTTACTGGATAGTATCACAGTGTTGTGCTTGGTGTTGAATGCTGAAAGTAAACAGCAAGTAGGTGAAAGTAACAAGCCAAAAAAATAAAGTACATTTTTGTCCCTTTCACTGTCTTTCAAAAATATTTTAAGTTTTACACTATAAAATACTGTCACTCTTCCTTTCTGTTACACTTACGATCCCGATGGGGTGAGAGAGCAGGTCAGACTCTGGATCAGACTTCTGAAATTTTTGCATTTGCCAGGAAGCCATTGTAATGATTGTAACAATTCACGAAGACCCACTAGCCAGATAAACTGAAACCACCATCAGTGAGTTTTGTGAGTGCACCCACCACCGTGTACATGTGCTTAGGGCTGTGTGTGTGTTTTGGGCTCTGTGTGTGCTTTGAGCTGTACAGATACTTGGTTTAACCTGCCATATCCAAGAAAAGAGCCTGTGATCAGATACATCCGGAAGCTTTTACCAGAGGTGTGAACCACTGTCAGTCCCACTCCTCTTAAAAAGTGCTTGCAAGACAAATAAGCAAAATTATTATGGTACAGAAGGGAAGGAAATGGACTTGTGGAGTCAGAGTGCCTGCACTTTAATTTGGCCACTTGCCTTGAATTTCATTTCTGCCAGTACAGAAGAGGCAATACTGTGATACACAGGTAATAAGTTAGCCTTTCATGAGGAAGCCTGGGTTCAATAAGAACACATTTATTCAGCCCAGCAGAGAATTTGATATATTTCTTCTCACTGATGCCATTATCAGTCCTCCAGAGCAGTGCATTGTTACTTTTTTGCAATATAGAGCACTGATGGTTTTGGAAATGTTAATGCAGTTTGTCAAAGCAATGAGGTTGTTCTCATTTATGAGAAAACTTCTTTCTACAACTAGATTAGTGCAGTAGTGCAGAGGAAGCTTTCAGAAAGCAATAACTGAAGCTCGGTGCCTTTAATGTGCCTGTATTTTTTAAGATTAGTACACATTACTGTCAGCAACTTTTATACCTGAGGAATCAGACAAAATATTGCAGGTAAACACACTAAAGCCTTTAAGGAGAAAGGAATAAATGGAAACTGTGATGGTTATAGGCTTTTTGATAGTCTATCTTTAAGAAAATTCCTCTTTGTGACAACTCTGTCCCTACCAATATTCTCCAGCAGGCAGACTATTTTTGTCTATTAATCATATATCTGCTATCAATATTGACTCCTTTGAAAACAAAGCAAAAATCAATGAAGATGAAGTCAGGGATAGTTTGGTTTCTATTACAGTTTGAACATGATGCAAGATGAGTTTTCTTTTACTGATTAACCCATCTGAGTCTGAAATACTGGTGATTTTTGTGAGGGGAGAATTTACTGCTTCAATAACCATACTAGGTATTTAGTCTTCCTATGTCTCCATGTAAATTTTAGGGGGAAAATGGCGAGTTAAGAGAGATGTGGCTGCCTAGTGCTGCAGGCAGGTGTGATTAGTCTTATACTTATTTTTCAAGTGGTATGTCATGATATTAAACTTGCTAAACACCCTTGAGAGCAGGACACAGGACAAAAAAGGCTTGTAAACTCACTCACACACTTAAAATGGCATTGTCAAAACTTCCAGTCTTTGACGTTCCTGAAAATTATGCAGTATTATTAGGAAATTATCTTAACTGCTCTACAGACCTTCAGATATTATAAATTACCATCTTGCTACAGTCGTAGCAGTTTATATCATTTGAGGATTTGTTCCCTATGTTGTAAAGCAAACCACCAGACTTCTCAAGCAATTCAGACAACTTGCTATGTAAAGGTTGGACCTAAAGTAGTGGTCACAACTTGAATAGTCCCTGCCAAATTCAAGCTCAGTGTGTGTGTGCTCACTTATCAGAAAACCTGAAATCACTTAATGTTTCTCTTCTTTCTGACCAGTAACACCACCAAGTAATTATTCCTGAAGAGAGATCCCTTGAGAGAAGGCTGATATCTGTGTCACATTTTGACTGCTCTATTAGGAGCCCACTGTTATATGCAGTCTGTGGCTGATCACATTTCATGTGCCTTGAAATCCAGACAGCCTGGAATGGGATACTCTTAGGCAGTTAAATTACATTAAATATTTAAGCATAGAATTTGACATCCATTAGGTCTATTAAGGAATCTCTCTTCTTGCTACCGGAACGAACCACACAGCTTACAAATTGTATGACTTTTAAAATGAATAACACTTCTTGCTTCCTATGTCCTCCAAGAATAATTTTTCATGGTAGTTTCCAATGTTTCTACAATACTATCAGCAATTTCTATGAAAGTTTCTAATCCTATTTCCAGTGAAGGCAATGTCACTAAAATCTGTTTTGGACTAATTGAAAGGGAAGAGAGAAAGGAGAAGGGAACTAATAATTTATAGTACAGAAATTTATGAACAAATCTGGACGAAGCAAATAAAAAATTGTATCAATTTGTCAGTAAAATCTGAGTGCATCAAGCGAAATACTTTATTGTAAGAACTCTTTGGTCTAGTACCAAATCACCAAGGACCCCAGAAGGGAGGCTAATAGTGCACTGCCAGCTCTTGGGAAGAACTCCAGCACAAAGGAAATAAATAGCTTTCTTGTGGCCACGACTGCTTTCAATGGCAAAGCTGGGGACTGCAGCCAGGTTTCATGACCGTCAATGCTGTCTTTAAACTGGTAAAGGTGTCTTGTATCTTTGGAAAGTGCCACAGTATCAGCATTGCTCTAGTTTGGCTCCAGTTGAAGTCAGTTAATATGAAGCCGTTACTCCATATATAATGACACCATTTTCAAATGGCATTTTACCTTCCTAGAAAGATTGGCACCACTCTAATAATGATGAAAACCCTCTGCATTGTGTTTTGTCTGATTTCATAATCTTATATAAATATTTATCAAGATATATTTATTCAAGAAAAAAGATTCCTTTATGAATATCCCATTGTCTGTTTTTGAAAGCTGTTCTCTTCTAAAGTTTTGCAAGGCACTGAAAAAACCCAACTTTTGAAGTGTTTGCTACACACTGTTCTCACATTTAGTGTCTGCTCTCAGTTAATGTCCTGATAAATTATTCTACTTCAGAAATAATTCTTCTTTCTTTATTCTGTTACTATTTAGGACATTTCCACTTTTTGGTTGCAATAGGATGGTAGTTAAATAAGATAGCAGAGCTAAATTGTGCGGTATGATAATTTTCACTGGATCTTCAGTAGTCTGTTGATGTGATTTTGTGATAACTTTGAAGTAACATTCACGCTGAAATTAAAAAATGCTGCTTTCAGGGGATGTTGACATAGAACATTTGTATACAAAATGATTCTACACCAGAGAGTGTGCTGTTTTATGATGATAGCAAAAAAAAGATGACAAATTATACTAGAAACAGAAACAATGAGTTGGGATTCTTTTAAATGTGAGAAAAATTGGTATGTTGCATTTTTTAAGGAACATTTGTCTTAAGAAATGTAGTTTTATGATTTATTTCAAGTAGCTGGGGAGTATTGCTCATATATGAATCACTGTCATGGTTCTAACTTCATTGTAACTTCTAACCTAAAGGTAACTTCAGCTGGCAATGCAATTTTAGAGCAAGTGTAGGAGAAGAAAGGTGGCAGAAGAAAGTGATGACATAGGGTATGATATCTGGCCAGTAAAAATAACCTACTTCTTTATCTCCATGGTCTGACTATAGGAAAGGGCTCTGTGACTGTGCCAGCATATCCGTGAGGAAGCAGAATGTATCCACTGCTTAGCACACTGCCCTTACCTGCGGTGAGATGCACCTTGCTAACTTCTCTTGAGTTTTTCTTTAAAGGGCTGTAGCATCCATGCCCACAGAGTTTTGCCACTGGATGTGTGTGGCTGAGTAGCCTTAGAGGAAAAAGAGGACACGACAGGGGTGGTGGCTTCCAACTCCTGCAAGCAACCTGGAATTCCGTGTGATGAGTCATCCGTTCTTGGGGCTGCTTTAGAAGACACCATGGGTGATGGTCCATGAGCCTTCATGATAAGCTCTTCTCCCTGCTCTACAGAGTGATTTCTGTGAGAGCAGGAGCCCTTCTGTACAGCTCAGTTTGAAGGGTTGCCTGCCTGTTTGTGCTTTAAGTCAAAATCAAATCAGGTTTTTGCCTAATCATTGGTAAACTGCTTGGGTTTTTTGCCTTTTTTTTTACTCCAGCTAATACAAACTTGACTGATCTTCCCACCCAAAGGAAGATGTCTATGGTTTCCCACATATGCAAAGCTGTGGATGATTAACAGAAAGATATCTAGCACCAATGCATTTATTCAGGGAAAAAAATCCTTCAATTATACAAAATTGACCACTGGAAACAGATGCTTTGAAAAAGGGCTACACTTAAGACCTTCTGAAATTGGCATTTTCAAAGGTACGACACTACAAAGGTCATGTGGGGACAGAGAAATATATTTTTTCAGTTTAGTCACCCCAAGGAAATCAACAGAACTAGGTTCCTTCCTTCTTCAGAATTTCATCTCTGCCCTCTTCATCTCGATCCTTTGCAGCTTTCTCACCTTTCTTCCATATCCACAGCTACACTCATGTCTGCAGACCTCCCACCTTCCCCATCTACACTTTCCTTTCTCCTCAGCCTGGTTCAGTGTGTGCCACATGCCTAAGGAGTCAGCACAAGGCATAATCTGCTCCTTTCCTCACTCTCTAACACTGCTGTGGAGATGCAGTCTCCTCCTCACTTGTTGTCTTTCACATGTTCTTGACTTGTCCAATATACCTCTGGGAAACAAATCTCCTGCTCTTGATACTGGAACTGGAATGTTGCTTTCTTGTCAACATACAAGTCTATTAAATCTTCTGATATGATTCAAAGCTTTATGAAATGGAAGAAATCTCAAAATAACTGATCCCACTTTTACCGCTCTGCGAGTGAACTGTACAGTGTATGTTGTATCATCCTGTCTTCCCCCAGCTATAAGGATTATTCACAAAAGTATTTCTGTCTTAGTTGCATTGCTGTGCATCATGATTTTTTTTCCTTTTTTTTGTTTTTATATGGTTTTGCCTGAAGTTTTCCAGACTCAAAGTTTTGCTCTGCTTTTGCTTCTCTGAGCAATTTGAATTTAGCTTCTCTTTGCTTTTGAAGCTCTTCTGCTAGTGCCTGCTTCATGATCTGAACAACAATGACCTTTGCGAAAGCAAACAATTTTTCAGTCTTTGCTGAGTAAAGAACAGATTGAACAGCAGTGTCCCATTTCCTCTGAAAATGTCTGGTTTTTTCCTGCTAAACTTTTATCACAAGAGATGGAACACTTCTTTCATTTCCAGTTTCTCAATATGTCTTAGTTTTTTGCCACTGCTATACGCAGCCTGAATTACCCTCCATTGCTGAGGGATTTCATATCATACACTAAAGAGAACCAGCAAATACAGTAAGAACTTCAAATACATTGAAACAGCGCAAAAGCACAGAAGAAAATAATTACCACTTTATTTGTGTCATTAGGCTAGACTGACACAGTCCCTTTCGGCACACCATCTGTCTTAGATTAAAATGGAAAAGTTTCTTATTAAATGATGCATTTGCAAGGGGTTCACAGCTGGAGAACCAACCAAATCTTTTAACATCTGTTCAGTCTGAAGAGATCTGGACCTAAGGTACCTTTGAAAGAATATTCTTGAAATGGTGCTTTACTTCAGTGCCAGAATGGGTTGTTCATTACTGTTGTGCATTTGCTATTCTACATTTAATAACAGGGTTATCGAGTGCTTCGACTCTGGAAGGAACACTCAGTGGGCAGAGTGGGCTTGTATGACCTGAGAAGGTCTGCAAATATCTCTGTGCTTTTTAACTTCCCAAGTACATTCCAGGTTTTCAAACTTATATGATGTGAGATCTTGAAATTTTGACAGCTATAAGAAAGCTGTGACTGTGAAAAGAGAAGGGCACCATCTCTGTGAGATCACCAACACTGCTTAGTCATGGATCTTTCTTGGCCACCAGGCAGTGATAAATGGTAGTAACAATTGAAGCATATGTTCAGTCAGTAATGAATGCATTTCAGACTACTACAGTTTTTGCTCTCATCAGGTTTCCACTGTGTTTGTTCACTGAAGAGAATGATGAGTTTACTCTTACTTGAGCATTCATCTCAAATGTGTTTGTGTTTAATAATCTCTTTGTTTGAAGCACAGGAAATGACTGTGTGTCAAAAAAAAAGGACTAAATGTTTAGATAGCAGTCCAGAAAGGTCATGCTATTATGTGCAAGGATAAAGATAATCCATCTGTGATCAGCTGTCTTATTTAAAAAGCAAATAAAATGGCTACCTCCAGATACGATTAATATGTCTGGTAACCAGATCATGCATGCATGGCTGCTCCAGAACTAGGACATAGCAAAGCTGCTGCTGTGCCACACACAGTTAATCCAGTAGGGCCAGCACGTGTCCAGATTGACAGGGATGCACAGACTGATAACATGGACATGCACAATAGCACTGACACGTCTGGATCTGTGTCTTCTGCTAGCCAAAAAAGGCCTGGCTGCCATTCACTGCAGGTGTTAAGTCAGTGAGACCCACTTTGATATGAAGACACTGGAGGTGCAGGCAGCCAGCTGTCTTTGGCATCAGAAGGGTGGGAGCTGCAGCAAAACCACCTCGGCCCTGTGAGACTGAACTCAGATTGCACTGGAAGATGGGCCAAGATGCATGGGGCAGCAGTGGAGTAGGAAAGTCCTACTGCCCAATAGGAGAAGGATTTTCCTACCCAGCCAAAGTCCCATCAGCAGCAGAAATGGCCAAACTGTGTCTCCCAAGCTCTTTGTATCCTGGCTGTGTCTCCGTTCTTCTCCTTTCTTCTTCTTTCCAGGGGATATATCAAGGAAAGCTTGGCATCGGACCATCGTGCTTGGGGAAGTACAACTAAATTTGTGCTGCGATGATAAGAAGCCGTAAATTGGCTGATACATCGCATTCTTCTGCTGCAGAGGTCTGGTCTTTGGTCCGATGCAGAGAAGTGGGGATGGGGCTCATTCTTGCAAAGCATGTATGTCAGCAGTCTTGTAAAAACCAGCAGACCCATTTAGAGAGCAAAAATAAACACATGCAGGGGTTACCTAATCTGAGATTGCCTTTTAAACAGCTATTTAATTTAAGGATTAGATACCCAGTTTCTCTGGCTCCTCGCAAGTGAAAATGTGGTGATAAATGATGCTTTGGCATTGGCTATCACTCATTCTGATGAGAGTTGTTGAACCACATAACTTGGCTTAAATAGGCACTAAAATTTAATTGTCCTTAATCAAATTATCCTATCACAAATAAACCAACCTTCCTGAACTAATTTTCTTAGTGTGTTTTTACGGTGTATGCTTCTATATTTCTTTTTCCTTGTTCATTGTCAGAGAAAGGAGAATAAATGGAATATTCAAACAGTTTCTGCCTGCTTCCCCAATGGAATGCATTCACCATCACCCTGCCAATTAGTAGTCATATGAACATAAATATCTAAGATCCAGCCTTTCTCTGTGTGTGATGTTGTGTTACCGGGGTTATTCTTTATTTTGATATGTGTATAATACACCTAGAGGGAAAATCATATTGGATCTTGTGTTTCTATTTCCTGGTAGAACATGTTTCCTAAAGATAAACATATACTACATGTTAACCATCTTTCTCCATTTAGATAATGAAAATTTGTTCTAGAACTCTGAAAATAACATCAGACTACTTTAATAGAGAAGTGTTGTCTGTTTCATGTGTATTACTATCCATTATATAGGCACTGTGGTTATTCCTCCATTACGTTTTGTGATCGTAATCTTCTATTTTGCTAGATAGATTTTTCTTTTTAATTTGAATATTTCTTTTATCCAGCTGGTTTTTAAAAATCAAGTGTTACATTCCTGATCCCATGACGGAGAAAGAGTTCAGCTTCAGAGAAAATGTCAGTAAAAATATATAAATGATGTTAAGGTTCTTGTGTGGAAAAGCAATGCTAAGCACAGGAGATGTGATAAATTCATTAAACTGGGAGAGAGCAAAACCCAGAGCAGATTGTCAAGAATCAAGCATAGCCCTGAAATAGTTACTCTGAGTAGCAAAGGGAAGATGAGAAATAGCTAAAAGTGGATTTGAAGATGATACCAAACCATGATACCCCTGTTACAACATTTTAATGTTTCAGCCTGTGTTTTATGATTTGCTACAAATGAGGTACAAGTATCTGGGTAAGACTGAATAAACAGAGGATGCTTCTCACTTCAGCACATCTCAGCACATATAGCCCAAAAATAGCTTGACAGAGTGGGTGTTTTAGTTCAAAAACCAGCACATGGTACCGTAAGAACAAAGATGTATATAAAGTTATTTGTGAATTTGTAACGTAATGTGGAAGATGCACTTTTCATATGGAGACAGATGAATGTTTAAAAACAGGCTTAGTATTTGACATCTTTGGCTGTAAGAGAAGTAATGAAGCAGGAAGATAGAGTGAGTATGACATACAACACCTTTTTGCAGTGCACCTTGTGACCCTACCATTTGGATCTTCTGGTTATTACACTCTTCACATAGCCCTGACCTGGCATTGGAAGCTTTTCATGAGAGCTCAGTTGTGGACTGCAGTTCCTGGTGCACAAAAGGAGGATGGTTTCTGTATTCTGCAAGGGAAACAAAGCTGAAGGGAAGAAGGAGTTCTTATTTAAGTTATGTTAGGTGTGCTAAGTTTGTTCACCAAAGCCTGGAGTATGTTTTTATGCAGTCAAGCAACAGTCATGGGGAGTGGGAGCCAAAGGTGCAAACTGGATACAACTCTGCTCTTGTGATTTTTTTTTGGGGGGGGGGGGGGTTTGTTTGTTTTTTTTCCCCATATACAAAGGTTAGGACTCTAACATCAAAGCACTGGGACAAAATGGATAATGATGATGACACTGAAAGCTGTTAAATGTCTCTAACCACTGTCTGAATGAACCAAAGGCATACCATGAGACACTGAAAAAAAAGATAGCTCATTATAAGACTAAGAGAGGTGCTTAAAGCCACTTGCATCAGAAAGTGCATTTCTCCAAGTAAAAAAGCTTGATATACCCTGTTTGACCTTATCCTGCCATCAGTTACAGGCACTCTTGCAACGTAACAAACTGTTGGTGACAATTTGAAAAATTAAAGAGTGATCAGAAGTCCAAATTTAGGCACCTGGAAATAAAAATGTCACACATATGAACCGGAGCACAGCATATGAACCGGAGCAGCAAGCTCAAATGTAACTTTTGTGCTTATCATTTAGAACTGACACTCTTTCTAATAGTTTTAATTTTCTAAATATTTAAAAGTTTTAATCTGTTAAAGTCAAGGTAGAAAGCTATCATTCAGATAAATGATGAGATAAATTTAATTATTATAAAAAATTTACACAGTCCAAAAGAAAATCCTTAAAATACTTTCAATATATGACAAATATACTTTGTTTCAAACTTTGATTGACAGCAAGAATTAACTTGCAATATCAGAACCTCCTTATAGTACAGAAATTCTGAATTTCAATCAGCTCTATTCATTTCAAAATCCTGGGCTGATGTCTCATTAGATGTGCTTGTTATACACTGGGGTGCACATTAGGAGGAACTGAAGAGGAGAAGGTCACAAGGAAGGATGCCATGGTCAGCGGGCTCCTGAATTGGCCATGACTGAAGTAGCTCCAGACCCAGTAATTTTGGTAGTGAATCATGCTGAGATATAGGTCTTCTGGCTCATCTGGATTTTAGCATCCACTATAGATGTCTGAACACAGTACAACACTGGTTCCTTATTTTGGTCAGAGCCACTGACATACCCAAAGTGGAGAGAACCTAAATCCATGATGTGTGGCACTTGGGAGCCAGTCTGGGTTCCCACTCCCAGGTGTTATCCCAGACAAACACCCCTCATCTGACCCCATACACTGAGAAAAAGGGCTTTTGTGGAGAAATGGGCTCCCACTGGCCATTGGAGCTGGCAGGCCCTTTTTTGTTTGGCGTTTTAAAACTGAAAAAGTCTAAGTATTTATATACCTATGAAGAAGGAAGTTGGTCATAGGAATAATACCTGGGAAGATGGTTAATCCTTTACATGCCTGAGAGCCCTTGTTATTTGAAGGACCTGTAATCTGGTTTCCATGACATGTCTTAGTAGTCAGAAATACCCTGCTCTCACCTGTGTTGGTCTGGGAAACACTCCACAGACACCCTGAAGCTTTTGCAGTCGCTTTGAATCATGAGAGTCAGAAAGAGCTGGTTTTGCATCACAGTCTCACTGTAACCCTGAGCTTGATTAAACTGAACATAGACACACTCTCTGCTTCCAATTCAAGCTGATCTTTAAGCTCTGACTTTGAAATCTCATCCTGGAAGAAGGCAAGAACAAACGAGAGAAAATTTCTTGAGAAGCTTTTAATTGCTTTTCATTTCCCAATTTACTTTCTCCTTTCTTCCCACTTAGAAACAATAATTGCTTGTTTTTTCTTTATAACTAAGAACAAACTATGAGAAAAGCAGGTATTTTCCTACTCCAACAGCTGTATGTGATTTACAGCACACATTGAGAATGTATTTTCATTTTCATCACTTGTCTCAGAGCAACCATAGCAGTCTGCAAGTGTGATCCTAAGAAAGGGAACAGCACAAAAGCACTGGCAATCTTGCACATTTGAGACAAGTCAGGCTAGGAACTTGCTCTATTATCTTGGTCACTGCTTGTGAGAGCTGTCTGAGAAACTGTTAGCTCTGTGGCTGGTGGATAATAGCAGAGCTCTGTTGTTTGCTGTAGGCTAAGACCTCCTGCTTATGGAAACAACCACTACTCATCTTATTTTAATCTGATCAGATGTCTGTGGCTGCTAGTCAGTGCATTTCCAGTGGAGAAGAAAGTCTGTATGATTAACATCTTCCCTCAATTTACACTGGGTTATTGCTGAGACTTGACTGTCTCAGCTCCTCCATCTGTGCAGATCTGGCCCAGGATTTTGTGACTGTTTAAGTGCACTGTGCCCCTGGATAGAACAATTATTTGACTCAAGGAACTTTTCCTCATTTTATTCCCAACTCTACCTTTTCACTTTTTTTGCCTAGCAGGGTTGACCTGCAGTCATTCCATTTGCAGTGGAAGGTATTGATGTTTCACTGCCTAATCAGGCAGCAACTCTTGGTAATACATTGCCTGTTTGGGACTTAGAAACAGAAGATTATTTTTCCTTACCCTATCTCTTATGTGGCATCAGTACTGCAATGCTTTATTTTATAAGGCTAATAATTTAAAACTTTCTTTCCATGTTCTGTGAAAAGACAAGAAGTTGTTATTTTTCTTGCAAAACCACATTAAAGAGAAAGCAACAGCAACTAGAGTATTGCTGTCATTGCTTAATGAAAACCAGAGCATTGCAGTGGAAAACATGCTGGGAAGGACAGCTTCAATTAGAGGAAAGGGGAGATTAAAGACCTCTCTTTTATACAACCTAGGGAAGGAATGTGAAAGAATGGGTTTGAAGAAGGCTCTAATTGAAGGATAAAATGGAAACCGTAAATGGCTTATGATAAGATCAGTAAGCAGAGACGGTAAAGCCAGCATTGCTAGGAATATGTGTAGAAGTTCATAAAACCCCCAAAAGCCAATTCAGTCTGGAACAGGCAGATACAGAGGAAATATCCCAGAAATTGTGAGTATGTAGAAATCCTATTGGATAAGGACAAAAGGTTTGAAAGGGAAGAATGTAAATAGTTTGAAAAACAATCAAGTATTGTTTGCATTAAAAAAATATTCACTGAAATAAGAGGAGAGTCAGGAAGATCAAGGTCTTTTCCTGAAGGAAGAGTGAATGAAATTTGATGACAATTATGTGCTGAAGATATCCCTGTAAACACAGAAAATTGGTCTTCTCAACAGGGAAAATCTGCATAGTCAGAAAGGTAAAATCTCTTAAACTTGAAACTAATATAACAGTGTAATATTTCTTCTTAACACATTGTATAAAAGAGCTTTGACTCAGACAAATATGTTTTTAATTAATTTAAATCATTAATTCAGCCAGGCTAAGAACAAGGTCGGGGGAGAGGAAAGCTAGATGAAGGAAATTATTTCAACTTCAAAGAATGTTCAGCTGCATTAACAAGAACAAGAGAAATGGAATGCCAAGAAGAGGAGATTTTTTACAAAGAAGTCCTCATTCTCCCTAGCTTTCCTGTAACAGCTAAAAATTTTAGCCTGTTTGTTTGCTGCTTCTCTGATTTTGAGGCAAGGCTAACCAACCTTGTTTTCATTCCCCTACTGATCCTTTGGAGAGCAGCTCCACCTGAGCAATCTGCCACTCGTCTGTGCAGTCTTTTTTCATCAATCCCCAGCCGGCACCACAGGTTAAGTGCTGTTATATCTTGTAGTTAGTATTGCCATCTGATGCCACTGACCATTTCATTTATTCCACGGAGTGTCTGAATGTGTCTGTCCTCTTGAGAGGCCACAGATGTCCCATTTCTTTCTGCTCTCAACTGCCGTCTGCCCTGGCTTCATACCACACACTTGATTTTGTCACGTGGTCCTTTCCACTGTCTGTGCCTGTTCCACCAAGCTTCTTTCTCTCTCAGCTATTAAAAGCCCTGAGGCTAGCCCAGTATGTGTGCAGAGGTAGGTACGTATATGCACATAGTATGTATTTCATTTATCCAGGCCATGCCACCTCCCTGCTCCTTTTTGATGGCAGGTGTTTTGGGGATGATGTTTTGGGGACAGTTGCCTGGCACATGCAGACATCTGCCATGGTGAAAGGAAAGGAACCAGCCCTTCAGAAAAATGGCTGCTGCAGGTCAGGCCTTAGAGACATAAGTATGTGAGGAAACTTGGCTGTTCCCTGCCTGTACCATATCTAGCTCTTTCCAATGCCCTGGATCCATTTATCTCATCAGTACTTAAAACCTCTTTGAAGTATTTATAATTTTTTATTGGGTGTTTCTAAGAGACACACATAATATAGTTGGTCCAACAGTAAATCTGCTATGATGTTTATAAGGCAGGCTTTAGAGTCTCTGGAAAGTTTAGTATTGAACGATGCAAATTTAGACTGAGCTGGAAATGCGAACCAAAAATCCAGGTCATTGTGGGAGAGTTTCTATTTTTACCTGAAATAGAGGAACATTGACTGACATCCTTATGAAAGGATGGCACTGTTTTCTTATTGACTTATCATCACTGTGTTTTCCCTTTAGTTTAAATTCTGCCCTGGTGAAGCACTAGGGAATGTTTCTGTTGCAGCACCAGAGTTATGTACAGATGTCCCAGTTTGTCCTGTTACTGAACAAGGTGTATTATCCTAGGTTGAACAGTATGCTGATGGAATTTTCAACTCAGCTGCTTTGCCTCCTAGGCACAGCTCTGTGCCACGTAGACATGTTTGCATTGACAAACATGATATGCTTGGTGACTGATATAATTTTTCCCCAGTTATAAGCGATCACAGGGGTTCACAGTTGGAGCTTGTGATCCTGTGATCCTGGCCATGCAGCAGAACAGGACTTGGAGCAGCTCTTTATCAACAACTACTTCTGGTCAACTCTAACTGCCTAACAGGGCATGCCATCCCTTACACCCACTCCAGGCGGGTGACTTTCACCTCCTTTTTTATTCAGCTCATACAGCTTTGTTAATGTTCAGAAAGGAGAAGTATTGCACTGGATAAAGATGACCTAAATTTAAAATTGCTGCAGCTTCTGCAGTCAGTCTCTGTTCAAGTAGACAGGTCCATCTGCCACCAAGAAACAGGAATGTGCAAAGGTCAGACCTTTTGTCCACTGCTATGGCTGAGCAAGCCCAGGGAGGTGAGCAGTATGTTAGTATGGACACTAGTGGTAAGATAGGTTATTAGTCTTCCCCAAAACACCTCTTGTACGTTTGTGACTGCATGACAAGCTAGAAAATCTTCAAAAGTTATTTGTCAAGGAACAGGACAATGTCTCCAATTTAAATTTTCATGGAGAAAGCCATTTTACAGGCAGTTCTAATCAGGTGGATGTCACCTTTCCATATGGCCTTTCCATAATCTCCATCCTGCCACACCATGCTGCAGATTCTAGAGAAGGATGGGTCCACGATGCAAGATCCTGTGTGGGCAAGTATTGTTACTCATGTAACCTGTTGGGACTGAGTCTAGGGCCACAGAGTAGTTGCTTAGTGGTGTTATAATGCCAGCTGCCTGAACAACTGTGTAGCAATTTGCAAGGCCACTGCCTTATGCCCACCCTTCTCTGAGACTTTTTTCCTTTTTGACAACCTTCAATTGCATCCTGCACTTTTCTTGCATATTTTATGCTAAATTGTCCTCAGGTCAAATAAAAATCAAATTGGGCTGTAAGAGAGTTCATCTATTCTCCTCTGTTCCTCAATATCTCAGAAGGTGCAAGTCCTGCAGAAGAGAGACAATAACTTCTATTTTATATAATAATATGTGTATATATCTGTGCTTACTAATTTAAAAGGACTGCTGTATCTACTGTGAGGAGAGGTTTCATTGTGATAAATGTTTTATATATATGCCCTTTAGAAATCACACTCTGAACACCTGACTTCGAAACTGCAGTGAACCAGATTCTGTGCCTATTTTATAAGATGATCCTTCAGCTTTGACTTGTTTAGACAAGAAACTGCTGAAAGTGCCTTTTAACATAAAGAAAAGGTAGTGGAAATGATCTTCTTCAAATGCACCAGCTTCCCAAAGAAAAAAGTATTTTTTGCGTAAGATATTTATCAATATGAGTAAGGCTGAACTGGCCCAAGGCAGCTGTATTTGCTCCTGTGGACAGCATAGCATTTGAAGTCATTAGCATCACAGTAGTTTCACTATTTTCTATTTTTAATTCTTTTGAAGTATATTTAAACATAACTGAAGTTTTAAAAACTTGGTGTATTGTTCATGATGTTATAAAATGTAGTTTGAAATTTTAATAGAGAATAATCTCTGCTTGAGATGAAAACAAAGTAAAAACCAAGGAAATAAAGTGTAATAAGGTGCTAAGAAAAGGAGGAGAATGATTTGTGACATGTATTTTGAGCAAAATTGGTGGATTAGGGTAAAGATGACAGTGGCACGTGTGGGTAGTTTATTCCCTAGTGGGGGCAGAATAGCAAAGACAATAAAATCCGACACTACTGCAACTCTGGGCCTCCCACAGAGAACCACAGTCCTGCTTTTGAGGAATGAGCAGAAATAAAATCCTGTGAAGCACTATGGCAACCATCACCAGGGAGACCATCACAGATCTCAAACATGTTTATCCAGAAGAATTGCAAGTCACAGAGTGAGATGATATACTTGGAAATGGTATTTTAAAATTAAAAACACTGTTACCTGGTAATTGCAGTGGTATGGAAATGTGACACTTTGAGTTCTTAATAAAACAAATCTGTTTTTAAGAGATACTGAAGTGAATATCTCCTAGAAACAGCTAAAGAGTTGTACTTGCAAAATATCTGTACGTGAGAGAACTGGTCATTGTGCAAGAAGGGAAACCAGACCAAAAATATCACCATGGTAGAACTCCATAAAGATCTTTAAACAAACAGATGTTAAATAAATAAATGAAACAAATAATCAAAAAATATTTTATGGTTCTATATAAGACAAATACATACTGACATCCACAGGTGATCATGTTTGTGGGTGAAACAAATTCCACTGGGTGCATTGTGGTCCTCATGGATAGGATTCAGATGAACTTTGCTCAAATTTGGCAAAGATGGAAAGCCCAACCAATTGTGTGCTCTGCTTCATTTTAGAGAGGGAAATGGGAATTTTTGCATGCTAGTCCTGGTTGTACCACTGATCTGTCATACTGGGCAATTCATCTGCTTGTTTAAAGTTTATATCTTACATAGGAAGATAGAAGCTTGTTAGAGTGTTACGAAGATCAGCTAGTTACCATTTATGCAGAGGTTTACGTGTGTGAAGTGTTGGTTTACAAAATGCTGTATGATGCACTTTGTTGGCATTCTTCACAACTGACCTTTTTTCTCATGTATCTTGAAAGCTTTTCTGTTCCACCTATACTGCCCACAGGTCACCTTGTTTCTCCAGGAGTTTTTCAATTTCATGTAGTTCTTGTTGGCTCTGTCCACTCACATCTTCTGCAGAGGTAAACAAAATGACAGTGTTATCCATTACTACTGCTGAATTCATGACTAATCCTGTAAGAACAATAACTAATAGCAGCAGTCCGTGTAAACACATGTTTCTGAACAAGAATTTCTTGCTGTCTTGGTTTGAATGTGAAGTCGAACTTTTTTGGTAGTTGGAAGGCTCCAATCTCCTGTCTCATCTCTCTGGGTGTATAAATAACCACAAACCCTTGCAGATTATTCAGTTAATAAAAAATAATGTTTTAAAAAATCCAGTATCCCACAAGTCCCTCAGTCTACACCAGGAACGCCAGCCAGTGCTGCTTGATTGCCCCATGGAGGACACTGGGGTCCAGGAGCAAGTCTGGGTTCCCTGATATGGCATCTCCATGTCTACTTTTACCCTTTGCCACTTGAGAGAGAAAATAATCAAGACTGAAATCATCATCACTGATTATTTAGCAAGTATAAAGCACCCTAAATCAGAAAAATATTTCTAATGTTTGAGATTTGAAAGAAACAAGTAATGTTTTTGGAGCAAGAGCCTGATTCTGATTTTGAATAACAAAAAAACTTTTTCTGAGTAACATGAAGGACAAAAGGAAAAGACAAAGAAAAATTACCAGAGACATATTCCTCCTTAGTCTCAAAAATACTGTCAGCTCTGTATTTCATTGCACACTTTTTTGATGCTGATATTTTCAGTGCAATGTTTACCTCCCAAGACGACGTCAAACCATTTCTCAATGTTTATGTCTTAAGAAAGGAGCACTTTGTTCTTCTGCATTCTTTAACATTATTCTTCGCTATTACTGGCAGAAATATGTTACTGTCACTCGCACACTGACACAAATTCTATCATTCTTTCAGCGAATCTTACCCTGATTAAATTGATCAGTGTGCATTTTATAAAAACATTTCAAGATAAAATGGATCAAGTCAGTCAAATAACCAGGAAGTCCAATGATTCATTACAGCTGATATCTTTAGTTATATTAGTATTGCATCTTTAACTTCTTTTAAAGGCAATTAATTTTTTTGCAGCCCTGATTTTCTTACTGCTGAACACTTAGGCCTGTATGACTAAATTTTCTTGGAGTGGGGAGCTGTATGACTTTTTTTGCCATCTAACTTTTTGTCCTGTTTCCAAGGGTGGAAGAATAGTTGCTTGGTCTGATGCAGGCTGCAGCCACTCTGTAGGTCACAAAAGCACTCTGCATGGCACCCACGTGCTTCCCACTGGGGCAATTGTTTCTTTTCCACTTGTGTCAGCATTTTGCCCACACTTTTCGAACTAAAGGCCACATCCTTATGGATCATTTTATTCTGGGTGATGAGCCATTCAGGTGTTTTTTTTTTCCCTGGTGTATGAAGAGTGAGAAAGACAGCATAGAGTCTCCTAATGATTCAATGTAATGTTTTAAAAAGTCAGGGCTTATTTCTAGATGCATGTGGTCATAGTTTTCCTTTTATAAGTGCATATGCCAATTGCAACTGTACTGCCATATGAATCAGAAGTGCCTATGTAGAAAGCCTGCTGTTGTGAGAGCTTCAGGCACTCTTTAGTGAAGAGAAGCTGTGACTCTACCCCAAGTGCATTTTGGAAGCCAATCTCATGCTCTGATACAAATAGAAAAAACAACTACCTGCACTAGGTACACAGCACAGATACTCTTTGCATTATCTAATCGTGAAGATGGATAAGACAGAATGTTATTTCCCTTTGTACGAGTTCCTGTGAGGAAACCACTGAGCTACAGCTACAGGCTTGGTTGCAAAAGTGTAGTTTAGATACTTGGAGCTATCTTTTCTTGGCAATTATATAATCCATTTTTATAGCAAACTATATAGGAAGGGGATAGATGACTTTACCATGCTATTATGTATCAAAAATTCTAGGGCTAAGAGTTTCACACAGCAGCTCCCCCATGCCCCCAAGTCTACACATACAAAATCAGAACCATTTGGTTGAGAAAAGACAGAAACAATTAAGGATGGAGGATGTTTCCATGTGGTGAGAATCAGTAAGTTTTCACAGCACTCAATAGACCTACACAGCCTATTTCAGTAGAGAACTTGGCTCCTTAGATTCCTACACATCTTTTTGTCAAAGATGACTCTGCTCTTGGAGATGCATGCCAGAGTCAGCGGGCTGCTGGGAAGCCCCAGAGCAAAAGACACTAGACTAAAAAAGCTGGACTCAACACATGCTAATACTGGGGAAAAATTGCAGGTTTTTAAGTGCCTTCTTCCTTACTCTAAGAACTAGATAGCACTGATGAAATACCTTGATGGAAATTTTCCATATTAATTTTCAAGTAGGAATTTGTGCGTGTGATCAGTTTCAGACACTTCCGAATTTAGAGGTTTATGATGGAATATAAGGGACATAAATTGTCCTACCTTTTAAAATAGGCTTCAAACAGTTCAATCTGCATACAATCTTGTAGCTGTCTGATTATTTCATCTCATTATTTGATTTGACATATTTCCTTTACAATGAGTCTGCCAGCTAAAGTACAATGGGACTGGATTGTTTAATTTAATGGCTTCCATTAGATTATAAAGTTCTCACTTGAATGAATGAGGAATTGTGAGCAATTTAATTCATGAATAGCAGCAGTGAGCACAGACTGAATTTGAACTTACAGAGGGGCCATGAGAAGCAAGAAATATTTTTATTAACTTTATACTGCTGTTAAAATCCTCATGAGTTCTATGGTTAGAAAAGAAATACAGAATCTGAACACCTTGATTTTTTTAAACTATAAATGCTTATTAATCAATCATAGCATTCTCAGATTTAGATTAACAGCTATATTGAAACATAGTGTTTGAGTAAAGCAACTTTTGGCTAGTACATTAATTTTAGAGTTATTTTCATCAAAATAAACTGATGTGTAAGACTGAATGAGCATCTCTTCCATTTTCCCATCTCCAGCACTGACCAGGTCCAGATCCTCAGCTTTATTAAAGCAGCCTTAATTCAAAATCTATTGCATTCAAAGGATTTGGATTTCAGAAGAAGCAGAAGCAAGCCATATAAGTGGAAATTATGTACTCTTTGCTTATTTTCAAGCCAAAAATTGGAACAGAATATTTTGAATACCCATAAAATAGTTGAAGTATGTTACATTATTCTAAATTAATACAAAAATAGCCAAAAGCTGAAAGAATTATAGAAGGGATAGTCTCATTTTTGCTTGTAAAATCGTTTATACTTATTACCATAATATTTGTCTTCCCACTGCTGTGCTTCCCAGGAGTCACTTTGCAGATGTTAGTGGTGTTAATTAGTGGAACTCCAGCCCTTCTCAGAACCAGATGACTTCCTGCTCTTTACTGTAACAAGAGCAGATAGTTTACTGGTGTTACAATCAACCTGGGTAAATATCCCACGGTCCAGTGGGCATGGGAAAAAGGACAAATGGTCTGGGTGCAGATGGGTGCCAAGGGGACCCTGAGAAGGCCAGGGAGGTGTAGGAATTAGGAACTCTGGGCTTTATTGCCCACATGTCACTGGTGTGTTGTGCTACTCCAGTCAAGGACTTTACCTGGATGAACATCTGTAAAGGGCTTTACAGACTAGCTCCCTCTCCTGTTCCAAAAGGTATAGCAGCCTTTTTGAAGGGAAAAAAGTAGAGTTAATTAAGTAGATAATGACTACATATTATGTCAGAAACTGTAAAACATAGTTTATAACTTAGGTACACAGTAAAGAAAAAATTTTGCTACTTGATGTGTTGCTACAGCAAATCATAAAAAAAAATCTTTGTAGGAGAGATTTTAGGCAGCTTAAATGCAAGTGATTTATGTGAAAAGAATCATAAAATAATTAAATAATAGAATAATTAAAAATAAAAAATATTAAAGAATAATTTTCAATTTAACTTCTGTTTTCTCTGGTATCAGAGACTGGAAATTTACTTACACAGAAAATACATACTGATCAGTGACTCAGGAAGCAAAAAATCAAAAGAAAGGTAGCATGAGAATAATTTTTAATATTTTTTTAAGGTTTAGCACATGCCTTTTCTAAATTCGCTTTGCTCCCAACACCAGAGAGAGCCCTCTGTCAAACGGACTCCTGATCAAACAGCCTAGAAGTTGTTTTTATTCAAGCTCCTTGTTTACAAGTTGTTCTCATACAAGTCCTCAGTTTACAGCCAGGTACTAAAAGAAAGGAGAAAAAAAATACTGACCTCCAAACCCTGCTGTTCCCTGATGAACCACTCTCCTGGAGCTGATATCTTCTCCAGAAACCTGGCTCTTTTAATGCTTTTTCTGACTCAGTTTTTTTGGAAATTGTCCTAGAAAGCACAGGCAAAACTCTCAGAGAGCTTATAACAGCAGGAAATTCATCACAGGCTGCCAAGGTCCAGGATCCCCACACTATATTTGCAAGTGCAGTAACATGCACCTAGTTGAGAGCATTATTATGTACTTTCAGTTAACAGACACCTGGTTACTGGCTGTCCTAGACAGCTTTCCAACACAACACAACACAACACAACACAACACAACACAACACAACACAACACGACACGACACGACACAACACAACACAAACTGCTCACATTGACTTTAGCAAATGTCCCAAAGCACATTGAGTTGTAGCATGCAAAAGGCAGGATTTCTTTCCCATCTGTTCATGTGTATCAAATATTTCATGAGTGTAATGATGATGTTTCATGCCAATTGGGGGTTATATGGATGAGGCACTTTGTTTTGAGCTCATCTTTCATCAGACCATGTTCATCAGTGCCTGGGTCCATTTTGTCCACTGGCAGTTGGGGGTTTTTTTGAGATACTGGGAAGTTGCTTTGTTAGGCTTTTCATTAAATTCCTACTATGGAAGGATGGCAGGTAGGATTTCAGAGAAAGAAAAGCAGTGCTTTTTCACAGAAGGAGGAAAATACAGTTCCAGTGCGAATGATTTCATTGTCAGAATTCATCTGCTGCTAAGGAAATGAATTTTATTTGAGAAATAAAACAATAGTTTTCTCCTACTGCAACTTCTGTATTTGAATTAATATCTATGCTACAGTCCAGAGGAAACAGCAATGGGAAGAGAAGTTTCTGTTGCAAAACAATTGTGTGGGAACACATGGTATTACGAATAATATTTTTTAAAACGCAACATTGGGATGACGGTTGGTTTTCTCATTAGCATTGCAGGACACCGTCGAGCCTGAAGTGTCCATGGCCTGAAGCTCATGCCTGAGCATGATGGATGACTATCCATCTCTACTCCCACTTTTGTTTCAAACAGATTTCCAACCCGAGAGCACGATGTTCTCTGTGTGTGAAACTGTGTATGGACTGAGAAGCAAGTAAAGGGTGGTGATGTTTTAATTGTTCAGAAAAAATCCTTGCCACTTACCAGTTCCTGTGTTACACACTTATATTACTTATCTGGCCTGCTGTATCACCCAGCAGGAAAGTGGGCACAAGCTATGCAGCCTTCACCCCATGTAGATGGATTTGAACCACAGGGCTTGTAAAATCCAGAACAGTCCTAGCAGTGAGGTTAGTTGGGTGTGCTGCTTCTAAAAACAAGTATTAATTATTTTTTACATTGAACTAATAAAACTTGGAACTGGTTTTAGGTCTGGATTTGACACATCTTTGGATTTCCTAAAATTTGGGAATGCTGAGGTGATTAGTAGAAGGCTAAGTAAAAACCAAAGAGTAAAGGCAACACTTGGTAAATGTCCCCAAATGAAAGGACTAAGAAGAGCAAAACATTTTCATTTCACATAGCTGATACGGCTGAAACCAAGGGACAGTGACCTTGTGGGGTAAAGTCCTTGACTTCACTTATTTGTTGTGTGAACTCTCTCTTAGTTAAGCAGAAGAGCCACCCAGTGACACAGCTTTTCTTACTTGTTCAAAGAAGTTAAGAAGGTTTTGTAGAGTCCCTTCCTGGCTGGGCGTGTGCTGGGTGTGGGGAGCAAGCAAAAGCAAATTATTCTGCTATAGCTGGAGAGCATTATAAATTTAATATTCAGCTAAATGAAAACTTTCCTCTAGAAAAGATCTTATAAGATTTTGCATTTTCTTTGTTCAGTGACCAGTTAAAAGGATCTGATAAAAATGAACATTGGAAATGAGCAGCAGCTTTTTAAACCACCAGTCCATCACAGTGACAGCTGAGGGTGGTTCACTTCTGCATATTGCTTATTGTTTGTTCCAGACTCAAAACGTGGGTTATTTGAAAACCTGATCTGTATGAGCTCCAAATGCCCATGTGGGCGAGGAATTGCCCTTTATAAAGGGAACACAGCATTTCTTACTCCTCTTCATGGGTATTAACCATTTCCTTCCCAGAACATTGCCATGATTTAGCCAACTTCTCTGCTTTGCAGGTATGAAAAATAAGATTAAAATGAAGAGTACAAAACCCAAGAGTAAAAGAATTTAAGTACAGAGTTCTGGAAAAAAATGTTTCCATAAAAATCCTTACCTTTTTGCTATTTAACTACATAAAGCCATTGAAGGGCTGCTTCTTTTTTTGCTTGTTTTTATTTGTTGGCTTTTTTGGTTGGTTGGTTGTTTTTTTGATATTATCTTACACTTTTTAGGCCAGTTTTGTTGATATTCATGTATCCATGTAATCATTCCAACTGCCTAAGAAAAGTAATAATAAATAATTCTGTAAATAACATGATAACATCTTATTATCTAAAGCATACATGGAAAATTATTATGGATGACAAAATATTTTTAGGGGGAAATTAGCTAAGGAAATAAATGAAGAATGAGGCAGTAGGCAGGGCATAACCCATTAATTTAATTCCTATCTGTAAAAAAAGCAACCATAAACTGAGTAAGATTGGTAAGAAAGTTTCTTTCCCTTGTAAACTTTCATTTCTTTCTAAGGAAATGATCTTTAATGGGTCATTTATTTAATAATCTGTCTGCAATAGAGTTTTCCCCCTTTCCTTTGAAATCACTAGATATAGTCATGGTGAGAGACAGTGAGCTGAAAGAAACAGGCAACAACTTCCTTGTTAGATCACTCTGGACCTGATTTTTTCCACTTACTTTGGTTGGGGTTATGAGGGGTTATGTTGCCTGGAAATAAAATTCAGTAGTACTGACCTTTTAGGACAAACTTCAGGCACATTTGTATCACTGCATTAATTCCTGCCACCTCT
Source organism: Aleadryas rufinucha (assembly GCA_013397815.1). Classification (NCBI taxonomy): domain Eukaryota; kingdom Metazoa; phylum Chordata; class Aves; order Passeriformes; genus Aleadryas; species Aleadryas rufinucha. Next base: position 28,835 of record VZTH01010903.1, read on the forward strand.
GGACAGTTTTTTGTTGCCTTTGTAAAGATCTTCTGTCAAATAGCAGTTAACCACTCTTAATGTCTGTAAATCTCCCTCCTTGAAAGGAGTGCTGCAATTATTAACCGATGACTGCCTGAAAAGGAAAAAACCAATAATGTGATAACCTAATTATTGTGCGTGTAAGAGTAATTCAGGTTGCAGTCTCTACTTCTCTGATCTAAGCTCCATAGTTCTCTGATATATATAAATATTGGCTTACTCATTTTCTAGTTGAAAAATTTCTCTAGTTGAGAAATAGAGGAAGAGAGAGGTTGCATTATTTGTCCCATGTAATACAATGAGTTCTTGACAGGGATGAGAACAGAAAGCACAGACTTGCCTATCCAATCTTCAGCCCTTGCTGCTTTCCTGAACATCCTCTCCCAAAGGATGAGTCCCATGAATGTGCCCAATAATACTGGCTAATAAATGGTTGCAAAATTCAATGAAGTTGGTGGACTGATATTGCAATCCCTTGGAGAAAGAGGAGCTAAGTATTCTTCCATTCAAGGAGAGTTGGAATAGTAGATGATACTGTCCAAAATTACAGGAGTAATAGGAAAAATAAAGAAGCCCATACATAATGGCTAATAGGAAAAAAACCCCAACACCCCAATTTAAAGGGTACAGATGGTCACTAGAGGACTGCCACTGGAAGAGGACCTGCATCTTGAGGTTTTTTTAATTAAGAAATGGTATAATGAATTCAAATTTAGCACAGTTTCATGGAAAAAAGAAAGTTTCACATGGGAGATATGGCTCATTTTCATATTACAGGGATTTTGAGTAAAATACCTTTGGATAAATAAAGCTCAATTGCATATAGAGCATGGTGAATGAAGTGGTTTGTTTTCAGCTCAGTATCTGGAGGCAGGAATTGGCTGCACAAGAGTGAGAACAAGAGATTCACTATATTAAGGAATCGCATTGTCCAGGTACATTTCTTTTACAAGTGTCATGACAACTAAACGGAGGCACTAAACAGTGAGGGTTTATTCACAGCCGTTACCACACCAAACACTGGCTGGGCACAGTCTATGCTCTGCAGTGCCACTTATTTTAGGATAAACTGATTGTCTTTCGTCATCCTCTGTAACTGCATTTGGGAACAATAAATAAATATGAATGTGTAACATTGCCATAAAATAAAGCTTTTAGGTATCATGCACCATGTTCTTTAAGTCATGGTAAAAATACAATTTAATGTAAATATTGAATAATACTCTGAAGCATGTTAATACAAAAGTTTGGTTGATTCAATGTTGGTTGAAACAATGTGACAGGATAGTAATGCAGTATGCCCAGAAATATCCCATGTCAACAGTAGAATTAGCAACCTGTGCTTGAGCATTTAAAAATATCGTAGTTGTAAAGGTTAGGGGAAAAATTTTGCTTACCCATTGGGCTTTATGTTGTCCTCAAAGCCATATTCTGATGCTGCTGTCTTAGGCAACACTGGTCTCTGCCTGAACTACTCATCTTGCAGAATTAAAATAGTCTGTGACCTCACCTCAGAATACTTTTGTTCATCTGAAAATGTGCATCCAGAATGAAGAAAGAGAAATAAACCATAAATAAATTATATCATCCTTGCTTTACCTAATATTTTCTGCTAGTGTGTAATAATTAACAATTACTAAGGGGCGAAAGAAAACTAATCCGTTCCTTGGAAGTGAAGTGCTGTAATGACAAACTTTCTGAGTAACCTCGGCTGTCCCAGTGCATTCCAGGCAAGAGGAACAGCTTCAGAGACAGCAAGGGATCAGGTTATAATGGAATGATGTGCTACAAGATCTGCACTTTGAATTACATCCACAAGTGAATAGATCATCAAGGTAGCTGCTGAGGAGCTGGTGAAAATGTTCCTACCAGTTCAACTGTTCTAGCTGAGGGGTGGCCAGATTCAGCTCAAATTGAAGTTATCTAAAATATATACGGATTTTGGTATGCATTACCCAGTTTCTACCATTTTCACCAAATTAAGAGTGGGAAAGTTATTTATCAGGTAAACTACCTTGAGGATGAAAAATGCTTCATAAATGACAGTGAGAATTACATGATTAGTGAATAAAAAAAATTTAAGATTTTATTTGTGCTCATGAAACTTGTTTTCAAAGAGCAGAGATAATCACACCTGTAGCTCTCCTCCAATGTTCAGTGTTCCACACATTACCATGTCTTACAGCTGCCCAGAAAACACAGCTCTGCACACCAGATTTTTTATGAGGATGCTGTAAGAAACCTTATTCCAGATTCTGTTATTACTAATCCCACTGTAAAGCTGCAAACCTGCCTGGAGCTTCTTTACAGCTATAGTGAAGTGCTTGATGGTAAAATTTGCTCTCTAAGAATTTGTGATGTCTAGTTTGCAATATTGGGTGACATCTGTATCTTCTGTTTCAACATCTTTGCTTCTGTTCTGTACATGACTTGAATATTTTTTCTCATATGTGTGTCAAATGAAATCCAAAGGATGCTTCAGTCTGTCTTATTCTGAATTTCATTCAGCACTCACCTCTTTATTCTACCCTTGCAAGGATTTGGGGAAAAGTGTTTAACAGCCTCCATCTCTTGACTTTTATTTGATCCTGGTAGGTCTCTCTGTGCATCCCAGGACAACCTGCAAACTCCAGGGTGTTGACTCCCCTGCTGTTTCTGTATTGATGTTAATTTCACTATTAGCACCAAGTGAAGTGTTTGTGACTGGTTAAACTCTGCATTGTGCAGTGAAGGTGAGTGAAATTTAACAAGGCAATGGAGTGATCTTGAAGTATTTGTGAAAAAATTAGTAAGAGGAAGATTTTTTTCAGAATAGGTAATTAAAATGTTCTGTTGCCATATATATTATATATATGTATATGTATTGAAAATGATTGTCCTATTTTTCTTCTTTAAGAATTTTTACTGGATTTTAAAGTTGCACACAAGCATTCAAAGAAATTAAAATCTCCAGAAATGTGGTTTTCCATATAATGTATTTAGTCATGTATAATAAATATTGTTTGAATTCGTGAGTACATTTAAATGAGTAACCTTACAATTTTCTCCTACCATATCTGACTTTTCAATTGAGATTAAATTATATTTTTAGCACTTCTCTGGTTATCTGGTGCACAGAACATAACCCAGTCTAACGTAAGATGACAAATCTAACTCATAAAAAAGAGAAAAGAACAGAGACATAGGTAAATATCATACGGCTTCCAGGAAAGTGGATTTCTGAAGTGAGAGAAATTCTAGTGGAGCCCACATACAGTGATTGTGAATCCTGCTGCTGGAAACTTTTTCTTGGCTTCTTTATTCATACACCATAAATTCTATTTCTTCAATATGTTTTAAAAGAATGGATTTGTGATTATTTATTTCAGTCATCTCCTGTGTTTTAAATTTCTGTCTTCATCCTGCAGTCAAATGCTTATGTCCTAATAACCCAGGAATAAATCTGAAGGTACTTCAAATATTTTTAATTTGAGAAGAAATATGTACTGTAAGACATGAAGTGTTTTTCAGCTTAGTCCTTTGATAGTCTGATGTGCCATAAATCTTAGAGTGTGTTAGCTATAAATATAACATGCAGTTTGAAAGCTATGTTTGATTTTGGTTCCCTAAATGACTCTGAAGGAATAAAGAGAATCCATTTAGACAGGAGCAAGGAACTCCAGCCTTTTATTTGCCTCCCTTTTGAGAATGTTAATTGTGTTTGTTAATGAACAACTTTAGGAAAATCAGTAGACAACAGGAACCTTTCCACATTCTGACAAAATTTTAGACCTCATTAGCAAAATCCTTTCCCATTCCGTCAGTCACAGGTAAAACCCCAGGCTAAAAGGGCTCATTGCTCCCTGATGTAAAAGGTAGTTCAATTCTGACTAATTTTTATTCTTTTCAGTTTTAGTTGAAACATTGAAGCTCAGAAACATTGACAATGTCAGTGGTGTGCTTTAACTGGGTACAGCTCAGTCATGCAATTGTACGTATATTCCACCAAGACAACTCACAAACCTCTTGCAAAACTTGTTCTCTTTAGACACTTCAGAGGCAGTCAGCCCACGTGGTGAAATATTCTCTCAAGTCACTTAAAATGTGATGATACATTAAATGAAATAAAAAGCAAGCATCAGCAGTCTTGTCATCTGTAAGAACACAGGTATCTGACATTCAGAAGCATGTTGTGTAACAACCAACATCAATGCTCAGCCTTGGTATGGCTCCAGCTGAAGTCAAAGCAAATTGAATGGAAGCAAGATCAGCTAGGGAGTTTATTTTATGTAAAATATAAACATGTTAACAGGAGAAAATACTGTTTTCTTATGTTACAACCTTAATAACCAACACGATTTTTATCTTACAGTTCTGCAGGTGGCGCAGGGTTCAATTACATGTACATGAGGATTAAAAAGAGCAGATGTTCATCTGTACACATACACCAAGTACTGTATGCTGGACTAGAAATCCAGTATTTTTATGTGTCCCCAACTGTGTGCCTCACAATTTCACTACCTCTTATTCCATTTAAAAAAACTAGCACAAAATTTTAAGTAGTTTTATCATGATTGCGTCATTTTGACAAGGTAGAGAGGGACTACATATTTACAAACAGATACACATATTGAAAGCCTCTGAAAGAAACCAACCCTTTCCAAATTTCATCCTCTTCTCTTTCTTCTTCCTGCTCTACACTCATATTCACATAGGATGTGGTGGCTTTACTCCTAAAGCATCATAAATTATGGAGTTTGTGTTAGGTGTTTTCTAATGAAATCCACTGAGACTAGAAAATTGTCTCCAGGAAAAGCACTGGAACTTGTAACATGGCTGCCCTGATTATAACATGGTTGCTTCTGCTCTAAGAATGAGAGAGGACTAGGAAACAATTTAGTGTGTGGACAGAGTCTGGCACGGGACATTTCAAACATGAACACCATTGCAAATACAGAGCTGAGGTTTAAGCTCAGCCTCTTCAAGGAATGTATACCTATTAATGAGATTTGGGGGAGCAGCGACAGAGGAGTTGCAAACACTCATTAATTATCTACTGCAGCAAGCAACATGTTTTGGTGAACTGCAAGATGTCTTCACAAAGGGCTTACTCCTGCCACTTTGGAACCCTATGAGAAGGGTCAGGATTATCTAGAGGATGGAGGTTAGGAAGCTGCATGTCAGTCCAGCTTCTCCTACAGACCTACTGTGCTATCGCAGAAAAGTTACGTACTTCCATATTCTTACATACAGTGAAGTTGCCACCTGCAACAGCCTTCATCAGAAGCATTAGGCTGTTAAATTGACTGCTGTGAATGGCACACAGAAGTTAATTTATTTTACATAGTACAATAGTCCCAGTCTTGATAACCAAATGAAACAGAATTTATTAAAGAATTATAGCAACTCTGAGACCATGAATAAAGGGAGTTATTTGCAGTTTCATATTAAATCAGTCGGGCAAAGCCAGCAAGCAAACCTCCTAGAGGGTAAAGAATCATTAGTATGTAAAATGATGTGGGTTTAGCCAGATGGTCCCATCAGGTGGGCACATACCTCCCAATAGGTGTTATTTGACCCTGTATGCAAAAGAAGTGTGTTATCTGAATAAGTCTCGTAGACAGGTTCAAGCAATCTCTTTGAAGTAATGCACATTAACTGGAAAGAAATTAAATGGGTGTCTATCGAGGCTTGCCAAGGGCTATTTACGTAGTAAGGGCCAAGTTAAATTGAGAAGAAACACCTCAGTATCAGAATAGATGCAACAGGAAAAAGTCCTGGTCTTTTCTTTGATCAAAGAAAATACAATACCTAAAGCACTAGGAATAACCCTTGCAATAACAACACAGAAAGTCAGTGACTTTCTGATATGGACACCACAGATGCTGTCCTCTAAAAATCATCATTTTACACCAGTACTTATGTTACTTCATCATCTCTTTGCTTTATATTGACCCAAGTGAAGAGAAGAGAGATGCAAAAATTTGCTCTCCTTGCCAGCATGCACACAGTGGCCAAGAATAAATGTGGCTCATCAGATTATTCACACTTGAGACTGAACAGAGCACTGATAAAATGGCAGAGATACCTGTAGTATCAGCTGATTGACAGCTGACTCTGTGTTTAGTAAAAGAGAATTCTCCTGTAAGAACTGGAACTTTTCTAAATTCTAGCCATTGGTAACTGTCACAGATTGAAGTACTACAGTCATCCTCAGATGGGTTAGCAGGCAGAGAGCAAAAGAGGCTGTGAAACGTGCACTGACAGTGCAGCTTGTCAGGTACACACTGATGTGTGTAGCAGACACAAAGTAAATGCTGCGTCCTTTTTATATATGAAGAAATATGTATGAAAATGCTTGGGGTTTCCAAGTTTACAACCCAACTAGGACTACAAGCCTAAAAATGGAAACTGAGTTGTAACTAGAGATATTGGATCACAAGCAAACAGCTGCAAAAGCAGTAAGACAAAGGCAAAATGTTAAGCTGATTGGAATTTCACAAGATTGACATTGTTGCTTAAAGTGCTTGGGTTGATTACATTTAAAAAAAATAAAGTACATAAAAATTAAAGCAAAACAATATTAACCACATAAATTATTATACAAATACAGTAACAGACCAACAAAAGAAAAATAAATTAAAACAAACCCTTCTAAAAGATAATAGCAAAGAACAGGTACACAGTCAAAACTTGTTAAAATTTCTAGTATTTGTTCAGCTGTAAGACACTGCTCACAACTATCAGCCACATGCAGCAAAAAAGAGATAAAACCAAGAAGGGTCTGGTGCTGCGAGGCATCAAATCACTGGCAACTGCAAGCTGTCAGCTCAGGTGTCAACTACACGATGCTGGAACAGATGAGTGACTGAAATGTAATGGCTGAAGATAAAAGACAGGTTTTGGTAGCATTTTAGGACCCATCATGTAAGGTGAATTTCAGTTTAATTTTGTTAGGTCTTTAATATCTTTATTAAACCTGATATGAAGGAAACTCCTATGGCTTCATTTTCTTTACTGCACCCGTTAAAGGAACAAGACCTTTCATACACTATTAGGTACTCTGAGGTAATTAAATTGTTAAAATAGAATTGACAGGAGTAATTTTGGGACTTAATTTCAGAAAGGTGTTCTGTTTCACTGGTATGGCTTTTCCATCACTCTGCTCTTCTGCCTCCCTCTGCTATGTCCCCAAATTAGAAATTCCATAAAATCCTGACAGTCTGTTCTGGGAAACATAAAATTTGAGTTCTGAGCTCATCCTCTAAGATAACTTATTCATCAGCACTGCAGTGCTGTGGAAACACAGCACAAGACAAAAATGTTCTTTTTTCTAAGTAGAGAACATAGTAATAGGATTTACAAATGGACAATGCATCTCAGCAACAGTGTGGGAAACAACTGGAAAACTTCAATTGTTGTTAGACCTAATATACCTAGAACCTGATACCACAAAATATAGTCATTTCATGGAAGTACAGAATACTATTAGAGACCTGTGCTAGCATTTTGTTTCCTAGCTGCTAGCTGGAAAACTTTTATTGTCTTAGGTAATTTTCCATTCTTTCATAAGGGACTGAAAATCTATGCATAAGCATAAGAGAAAATGTATTATGCTTTATTTAATCAACTAAAATACTTTACACCATATGGTTGTTCCTGTGGGGTTCCCAATCCTGCAAAACTTGTGTGAATGTGCTTAATTTGACAAAGGAGAGTTCCTCTGCCTAGACTGGCACTATTCATACAGCTGTGACAGACAGCTTTTGGACTGAAGTCAAGACATTCAGCACGCTGGAGACTGGATCCAATTTATAGAATTGTGACAGCTATTTTTTTAATCAAAAGAAAATGCTCACTAGTTTAGCTAGTGTTAGTATAAAGTGTGTATTCCACAATTTTTCAGAGCTGATGTCAGACTACTGATGTTGGACTTGCGTGATACTGGTGCTGTGATCTTTTCATGGGCTAGCATGAATTAAAAATGCTTTTTCATACTTTATGAAACAGCTTATTCTAGTAATTTTACTCTCAATAACTTACTGCAATGATCTGTATGTTTTACAATCTAAAGCTGTCTTCCAGTGGAGAAAACCAGAGATTACTATCCTGTATTTTAGCATTTAAATATTAATTCATACTATTAACTTTTTAAAAACGAATGTTCCTATAAGTCAATTGAAATAAGGAAATGTTTCCTAAAATTGAACTGATTTAAGAATTATTTTTATGAAAAATTACTTTTCATATAAACATGAGCCCTGAAGATTCAAATGACACCTTAAGAATATCTGTTTTGTTGAATCTTTTAAAACTAAAGAATACCGTAAGAATGATCAGCAGTAAACTGCAAAATACAGACCTTTGGACCAGCGCTAGTTAATGCTGATCTAGGAAGTGATTTCATTCATAGGGAGGAAACCTTATCCATTTGAAAAGTCCAGTAATTATTGTATATTTATACAGAAATTCTGAATGCTTATAAATAAATCAATTAAAGAGGGATTTGCAGGTTTAGCTTTTCAGGGGAAAAGCTCCTGGGTCTCAGTGGGAGTTGAAGTCTCCTGTAAGAAGTCTATCTTCTGTATGAGAGACAGAACATTTCATTCTAACATCAATAAAAAAACAAGATCTGCATCCTAATTATGCTTGTCTTGAGCCTGCATACCAGCCTTCATTCATGTGAGTGATCTCTGTGGACCACTACTATCATTCACTTAAGTAAGTTCTCTAAGGTTACATTCCATGTCTGTTTTCTTGCATCAGTATAATAACATGATAAATCACAAATAATCTTAGCTGAAAAGCCCACTTCTGTTTTTCATTCAATGTAAAGTGCTACATTGCCTTAGTTTACAAAATGGCCATTGATAAATCCAACTGAACTTCAGATGATGTTACAGTAGAAGCTACTTCATTTTCACCATTATTTCACAAAAGATATTTCACATTCACAGTAGAGTACAATGAAAATATTATTCTCCTTCTCACAGAAGACTAAAATATGAGATGTGGCTGCACTTCAAAAACCACTTCTTGAAATGGAGTGTTGGCCTTAAAGTGTCAGGCAGGCTTCTTAAAGAAAAGGACCAAAACCAACATTGTCTAATAAATACATAATACGTGAATAAAATATAACAGGTAGAAATAAATTTTGTGAGATAAGAATATTTTCTTACTAGAACCAACTGTCAGTCCCCATGAAGACAAGAAGAGTGTTTTTGCTGTTGATGTCATTGGAATAGGGCTTTGGCTACTGAAGTTCAAGAATTGTATAATGGAGTGAGTGTCAGACTGAACAAGGTAGTTACCCAGCATTACCACTGACTCAAGCCACTATCAATCCCTTCTCATACCCTATTGATACTTTCTTCTACATTTATTCTTTGCCTAATTCAGGTATTCAGGTGAATTCAGAAATTTTATTAGCCAGTGCATGACAAGTGCCAGCCAAATTCGCCCAGGAAAATCACAAACTAAGCCTTTCATACTAGTTTTGAAATCAAGCACTCCAGATCCCTATCTGCTTCTGTGGTGACAAAACTCTTGTCAAATATGACCAAAATGTTAAGGATGATATATACATGACAGCATGTAAACTAGTGGTTGCTATGTATTATGTTTCTAAGAAATGGACTCTGTCTTGAGAAATGAAAATGGGACCTACAGATACTTAGAAAATTGCAGGATCAAGCTGTGTTTTTATGTACAAACAACGCTTATTTAAATGACTTGATAATTTCAGTCCTGATGGATATGTTACATGTGAGCAGTGTTGCAATCTTTGCAAACTCAATCAAAGTAAACAATCTATGTCATTTTAACAAAACAGTCATTTTAACAAAAAGATAAGATCAATCTTTATAAATGTAATTTATCTCTGTATCATATGTCATCTTACTCCCTTTATTCCAGTGCTCTGTAAGTTCTGAAATCTGACCTCATCTGTATTATCTCATGATGAAGTGACTGAACATACAGAATTAGTTCCAGTGTAATTTAAATCCCTCTATGAATTTTAGGTCTGTGGTTACACACTGAAAGTATTTAACAACCAAAATTGAAATGATTTTGGAAGAATATCTTTTCTGCAGCAGAGTAACATGTAAAAAAATCCCCTATACAACCACAATTCCAATTATCATTAAATAGATTTTTTTCCTTACACTTAAAAGGGGTAAGTATATGTCAGGATGTATTTAAAGGAATGCTTTGTAAATCAACACATTCCAAAACCATTTAGAAAGTTTTTAAATAATTTTGCCCTAAATGTAATGAACACTTTCATATAAAATACTACTCTAGCTGGATTGGGTTTAACAGTTGACATCCAAACCTTATGATCTGTAAATGTTAGTCCATATAAATTCCACTAAAATCTGACTTCAATTAGCTCTTCAATCAGACTTAAAAACTACAAACAACCCTCCCTCTCGAAAACAAAGTTCTGAATGTCAAAAATGGACGGTTATTTTCAACATCACGTAGACCTTTGAATAGGAGACAGAGTGCATCGTTGTTCAGCCATCTGAGATGTGGTCTGTGTAAAAGTCAGCTCAGCGGAGCCATCACCTTCTTTTGTGTGCAGCATCATTGTCCTCAATTATCACAGTTTGCCAAGTCACTCTCTTGACTGATAGAATAAAATATAGCCAGACTCTGAATTTTTTGATATATCAGAGGTCAGACCATAGAATTCTTCAATAGCTTGAGCATCTATTTTCTGCAAAATAAATTTTTTTAATATACTGTTAGGTAAAACAAATACCAAACACAGACTAAATGACTGTATGAACAGAAAAGACAAATTCAGTTATTTGTTTAGAGGTAGCAATTAGCAAATTCTGTTTGCAGTTTAAGCAGTGAAAGGGGAATGTTTAGGAGCTGAGCTTTGCTGATCTCACTCACAAAAGTCGTAGGCATGTTTCTGTCACTGAACCTAACCGAATTAGGCTTTTTCCAACAACAGAGAGACTCCTTGGAATACAGTGATGAACACTGTTAAAACACATAAATGTGACTATGTGATTCCATCTTTCTGAAATTTCCAGAAACCTTCTTCCAGACATGCCCCATCCAACATCACAGTGCTTACTTTCCTTACCTCTTGAGAAATCAGACTCGAGACCTCAGTTTAGCCAGTGTACCACCATGACATAAAGTGTTTGCATAAGAATGAATTTCAGAATGCTTAGAATCTGTAATAGCTGTGGGACACATTCTACCCTAATCTACATTCAGGCAGTTCCAGATCAACAACACAATTCAGACTTTCTTGTAACTTCCGTATTTTTCAAAATTGAAAATTCCATAGCAATGCTAGCTTTACCTAGTTCAATTTTGCCAAGTGATAAGGTTTTAATGAATTAAATTGATTTTATTAGATATAGAAAACATTCCAAATTAAACTCTTAAAGTCTGGTATTAAAAACATTTGATGTTGCTATGAAATAAAAAAAAGCCCTCTGACAGTAACAGAGCACAAACTACAGGATTAGTAATTTTGTTTATAATCTTTCTTCCTAACAGAGTTGAACTAAATGTTACATTATAACCAAACGGTGGCTTTGCAGTTCTACCCATCTCTACCCAGTTCTGGATCAGAATCTTAACCCCAAGCAGAGAAGCAGACATAAACACAAAAGTTGTGCTCATGACCTTCAGCATACTGACCTCTACAATGTCATCATCAAACAAGAGCCAAAATCCATGACTTTTCACAATAGTAATGTAATGCCCCCGATTCGGTCCACTAGAAAGCAAAACAAAAACCCAAACCACAAAATATTAGAAAATACTATTGAGTCCATTTTGATAAATCACATTTCTTTATGAATGCAGAATAATAGCTAAATCTTACAAGAAACATAGTAAACCCACCTGTGGTGGTACACTAGACATTTAGTCCTTTCACCTTTTCATTAACTTCTTGCAAAGCTCATCAACTGAAAGCTAAAGGTGTTGTTTTCACCCATGTCAGGACCATTTGCAAATTAACGTATAGAACACTTAACAAGTTGCTCATGGTAGGCATAAAATATTTTTAAAACTTTATGAACTAAGTATAGGGGGCGAAATCGGCCAAAGTGATCTGTTATGGGGCCTACATGCTGACAGCCTCTGGCCCTCACAGAGTCCTGGCTCCCAACTTTTTTAAGTGGTCTCATGAGGAAGAAGATAGTTTCATCAATTTAAACCAAACTTGTGACTTTTGGAGACCTGAGACATTATTTCTTAAACAGGTACTGATTTACTGTGAGGAAGGTTGGCTAAAAGGTTCAGCCCAAGACACATGCAAGTCAGTGCAACAGCAGGGCTTAAGCCCTGCCTCCCGCTCTCCCCACATTTTGTCAGGGATGCCCCTGCCCTTGGCAAACATCTGGCAATAGCTTGTGATACACATGAAAGTACATTACCTTCCACAGTGAACAACAACAGCTACCAAGTCGTACATCCGATCTAAGTTGACGGCATCGCCAGATGTGTTGAAAAGACGTAACTCCAGAGGAAATACTACACGGTAAGACAGCTTAGTATACCTATGCAATTGCTCCATATACTTGAATCTCTTGAGGTGTAAGGCAAGAATCATTGGCAGTTTTTTTACTCTCATCCTGTGAAACCATTAAGAAGAATGCATATGATAAACACCTGACCAGTTCAAAGCTATTCTCTCTTCCCTTAATAAGTTAATGTCTGCATTATGAAAGCACTTTGTAAGTAACAATAGTCAGCTAGCAGTAGCTTCTAGACCAAGACACATGCCTTTGAGGCTGCCTGCAGGTTCTCTGGTCCACACAGAGAATGCATTTGGGATGTAAGGCTTCTAGGTATCTAAACAAAGTAAATGTCAGAAAGGAAGCTTGTCAGATCCCAGGAGGGACATGGTGAAACAGCCTGCTCTTTGCTTACCTCTTCTGTGCCTCTTGTTTACTGCAGCAAGTTTCACAGTAGTATTTCTGTTCACTACATAGTGTCTCTGTGTTACTGAAGTCTCTGTAAATAAATACAATCATCAGTTCTTAAAGGATATGAAAATACATTTGCCCCACTTGGGCTGATGGACTGGAACCCAAACAACACACAGGATCAAATCTTCACCCATCCCAGTTTTCTAAAGCATCTGAAGCAACTGTACTGGGGCTTGCAAATGGACTTATCTGGCTGCTATGACAAGTTATATTAGGAGCTGAGACCCTCTATATGATACAAATGGAGGGTCAGGAATGTCAAAAGGGACCTATATCTGGTCTCTCACACATAAAGGGGCTGCCCAGACTTAGGTATAGTCACTCAATCCATTCAGTTTCTTTTAAAATTATTTGCAGAATGAAGCAACTTCACGTGCACTTCTGTCATCCCAAAATAGCTCACATATTATGGTGTTCTTCTATAAGGTAGGTTTGAATCCTCTTACACCGAAGAAATAAATTGAACTCAGCTTCCTGCATCCCCCAACCTTTTGAACAGTCATCCAGAAGTTTTTAGATTATACCTTTTCATTTTCTAAAAATGGAAAGAGACAGCTGGTATAGAAAATTTTGTAAATCCTGAACAAGTAAATACATTTGGAGATATTTCTGGATTGAGCTTTTCAAGGTGCAAAGGCAAAGGAAGGCTGGTTTGATAGCATCTTTCAGTTAGCAGAAAAGATTTGTTGGAAGTCACACTGCTGATACGCTTCAGAGTGGAATTTTAGATACCTAAAACTACTTAACTGTAAAAAAAACCAAACCAGTAATTATTTTTGTCCCCTCTTGTGTTACATTGCAGCTGAGCAGGTGTTTTGAGAACTGTAAATGCAGATATAAGTGCCAATCTTCCATTTTAAACACATGGGTTTTCTTGAGACTTTAAGCCTTAAATAGATATATCAGAATTACAGGACTGTCTTATTGATTGTACGTTGTACCTGACAGGCTTCTGAACTCCAGGCAGAAGTTCAGACCCATTCAGACCCAAATAAATTCCATTCTACCATTGCAGTTCACATTCATGAAGGCTGAAGCCACACTGCCTGCAACTTCAGCCTGCTCTCACAGTAGGACAAACCAGAATTGTCTTACAGGGCAAAGGGAGGAATCTGGACGATTATATCTTCCTGACATCATCACTACAGGGGTAGATGGGATATAGTTTACTAGGGAATAGATATTAGAAGTTAATTACATAACTTCATGGAAGTTTAAGGTTGACAGAGCATGACGAAGCCCTTCATATGACTGCATAATATTTTAATAACTGAGAATACTTTTACTGATTTATTTTCTTTATATGGTCCTAACACTGATGAGAAAGTGCTGAAATTTAGGAAAAATACATCTTTTGAATGTTGAACATCTTTTAGTTACAGCTAATCTTTGATCACAAGTATAATTTTTTTATCTAAAAGAAAAATCAAGCATTATCACTGAGAAGGATTTGCTTCAGTGGTAAACACTGATCTCAAATATCTGATTTCACATTTGAATTTAAACACAAAATTAATGGAATTCAGCCAATTCCTCTGAAAATATGGTAACCTTTCAGGGAATCATAAGTGAAGAGCTGAAACTTCAGAAAACATCAGAGATGAATTATATGTGCAGGGAAGACTCAGTAGAACATGCCTGCGAAAGTTCTAGGTCTGCTGTTAGAGAAAGAGTTTGATGTTTGTTTTCAAAGCCTAAAGTCTCAATTTAAAAAAAAACCAAACAAATTTGGGGAATTTATTAATTTTCTTCCCACCTCAAAGTGAAGCAATGGAAATAATATTTTTCTAACATGAAGAAACATGTGCAGATGGTAGAAATTTGATAGATATTGGTTTGTTCTATGCCAAGTCTCCCATGAAAGTTAATTAAACTCAAAGAGTTTCTGAATTACTTTTAAAATGTACTAGTTATTCTGATGCTATTAACATCTATTATTAGTATTACTTATTAGTAGTAGTATTAGTATTTATTTATTTATTAGTAGCATTATGGTATCTATTATTAGTAGTATCAGAAAAAAATATTTCACTGGAAGAATGGTTAGGCATTGAAATAATTGCAACTTCAGTAATTCTTTCAGCAATCAAGAATTTTCAGCATGGCACTTGAACAGATGTTGAACAGTTAAAAACAACAGATCATTGACTGGAGTTCACAAAGTCTGCATATGCAAGAGCCACAGCCTTGCAGAACTCTTCTCTAGACATGCAAAGCTAGTTTCAAGATATGTCTAACTCTCTCCCATTAATAGTCCAATCTACATTCTGCTTGTACGTTATTTTAGCAAGGCAAAGAAATTTTTAAATATACCTACTCACGATGTACTAACTTGTCATTGACCTTGTGTTTCTACAGCCTCTCTGCTACAGTGTGTGAAAGATGCTTTCTATTGTTTATACGCATAAATAACATTAATTTTCTGTTTTGAGATATGAGAGAATTCTTAGTGTAATATAAATGCACACAAGTCAGGATCAAACTGACTGGTAAACTTTGCAACTCCTAGTGGAAATAAAAACAATGGATATGTACTGTATTTGTTATTGAACTTCTATTGCTTCAGGCCCAACTGTCTATCCTGTGGATTTAGACTGTGCCAGAGGCTTGTACTCCTTCTATTCTTTGGACATCTTGAGCACACAAGGACATTTTGAAAAACTGTAGGAAATAAAAGAACATTCATCTGTAGTGGAAAAGAGATTCATTATACTTAAATGTTATCTTGCACAACTTTTCTGTATTTTACCTTTTAAATGCAGCAGCACTTAAAGCTATTAAGACACAGCAAAGCAGTTGTTTAAAAAAAATGAAATAGAAAAGATTCCAAAAAGAGTAATAACTTGGATATTCCTTGGATGTTGAAAGAAGTCACAAAAGCACTTATATTTTGCATAATAATGCATAATACCAGACAGCAATGAGAGGAAATCCATATTCTAACTGAATATATGTTTTCTAAACAGAGGTAGAAATGCTGCTAACATAAAACACAATCAGAGTAGATGAGAGGTGATGACTCTCCTCCTGTTCAATCTGTAAATAGTGGCCTGTACCTCCCATTCCAAGAAAAGAAAAATTGGGATTTTGCTTTCCTTTATTTCCCAAATGAACAATGGATGAACTTCAAAACACATTTTTACTGGAGTAAAGGCAGATACTACACTGGAATGCATAAGGAAACTTAGGGCATCCATTCTTCTCAGGATTGTATGGATCTCTGGTGAAATATTATGCCTAGTTCTAGACAGCGGCTCTTCAAGATTGAGTTCAAGAGATAGGTTCAATTGGAGAGAAGGCTGAAGAGCAATGAACATGTGTAGAGATCCAGAGAAGACAGCTGGAGAAGGAGAAGTTGAATGACCCTAGGCTGTTTAAATTTTTAAAAAGTGATTACATTCGGCTACTGCTAAGGGGAATGGGGGCAACCCGTGGCTTATGTCTAGGGTACACAGGGCAAGTAGAAATAGGCTTGGTCTGAAACACCAAAGGTTCCTATTACACATCAGGAAAAACTTATTAGTAGTAAGAACAGGAAGGACTGGGATAGAAAATCAAGATACTACTGCTAAAAAGATCTTCTGGAAGAGGTTGGATAATGGAGATAGGGGCTAACTTCTTTGGAGTCTCTTTCAACTCCACCATTCACTTGTTGGTTGCAGTTGTGCAGATGCAGTTCTTCCACATCTTAAGCTACAGCCTCTGTCTGTTAAGTAGAAGACATGCTATTGGTATTTTTACTGAAGTACTTACTCTGCCTTTATGTAAAATGACCATTCCCAACAAAACATTTCCAAGAAGCTAAAAGACCAAGAAATTAAATAAAAACTTGGAGAAAGCTGAATGCCAGATGGTAACTTATACACAGCAGCAGTTTCTAACAAGTTCACCAGAGTCAGCTGTAACAAAAAGTCAGAGCTCAGTCTCCAGTACCACAGAACCAAATAACAACTCAGATTAGAAAGGACCTCAAAAGGCACTGCAGCATCCTTGCGGCTCAGCGGGATTTAAAATTGACTTTGAACATCACAGGGAAAAGTAAGTAATACTGGCAGGTTCAGGGTAGTGGCTACAGTGAAGAACTCAAAAGCATGCAAACAAAAGCCTGTAGTACCAATAACGATTTGACTACTGGTTACTATGAAGAGGCAAAGAGACTACAGGAGAAAAAGAGAATGCACTGCTTTCCAAAGCCTCTCTTCGGTTTGCTCACTTTTTACAGCAAGGCTAGTTAGTGCAGCGTGGACTGCTTGAGGGCTAAGGACTGCTACAGTATCCTATGGGAGACTGAACAGAAGCTGAGAAGAAAAAAACTTACTGGAGCTAGCACTTTAAATTAGAACAGAAGTTATGTAGTACAGTTGTGGAATTCACAGAGAAGTCACTGCTTTCTGACTCAGGAAATAGTACCTCACATTCTTTCTGTGACTCTCACCTTGGGATGAGACGCCAGGGTATCTCTCCTAGGCATTCCAGAATAACCGATAAATGCAATTTCAACCTTGATAGCAATTTTGGAGTTTGAGGAGTTTGACCAATCGATAATCATTACCTTAAGACAGCAACATATTGTCTTAAATATAGGTAGTGGTTTTTTGTACTATTGTCAAACCTCTGGACATCTTACATCTCTCAGAATAATCATGCACGCAAGACTGAAAATCGTTTTGATCTCTAAAGTAGAGATCTCAAGAGTTTTTAACAATTAAGAATATACAAGGAGCAGAACTGAAATTCAGAATAAAAGGCTTCACATAATTTTAGGATGAGACATAGAATAAGAAATTTCTGATAGAAAACTAGACTTTTGAAATCTTTTGCCCTCTAGGGACTCCAGCACTCATTCTGCAAAACACACACTTAAGTTTCAATATGCACTTAAGTCCTAATCAACAAAGCACTTGTGTAGAAGCTTAAAGATATGCGCAATTAAATATCTTTGAAGCCAATTATTATTCTGCACCAATTCTTCCAGATGACAATGCAATCAATTATTTTCCCTGAACGTTGATTTATTTTCCTCTTTCAAATACATACATTGAAAGAGAAAGTGAGTAAAGCAAAGTACATTATTGTATATTGTGTCATTAGAGGAAACATCCAGGTTAAAGTCTTTTTCTCCTCCTTAGGATAAGTTCAAATCCAGGTGTTATTGTACTTTTCTTTTCTATACCTACTAGACCTGAAAAATTAAGCAGTTAGAACTATCTGCCAAAAAGATGCATTCATTTACCTTAGACAGTGTGTAATCGATGTGTTCTGCTCCACATCAACAGAAAGGTCAAGAAAATCTTCATCTTTGCTACTAACCTGTTGCAAAAAACATATATGTAAAACAGAGATGCCATACATCTAAATGCTGTTTATATCTTTAGCAAATGCTAAAGGTATTTATTTCTGTAGAAATTGTTCTTACACAAAAATAATTCATTTCAATGCTTTTAATTTTTTCTAGTTCAGTGTGGCTACATTATTAGTAATTCTACCAATCCAGCTTTCATATAATTTAACTTCTGTCTATTCCACTTATCCAATCCCACCAATCATGAGGCACTAACAACAGCCTACTGCTCAGTAAAGGTGGACCATCATCCCCCTATATTATCTGGGATTGGTGCATTACATATGTTTCCTTGTTATGTAACACAGTCTATTTTCTTATTTTACCAGAAATTTGTTTACCCTTTGTATAACATATTACAATATATATTCGCATTTTATTCTTGCATAATTATTTCCACTATTAAGGATGCAATGAAGATAATTTCCAAATAGGTTTCTGTCACAAAAGTCATACTTAACCATGTTATCCTTTCTCTCTAGTGAGTATTCAAAAGGATGGGTTTATACTTCTGGTTGACACAGCTACATTTCCCCATTGCATATTGTTCCTGGTCAATATTTTGATTAAAAAATAAAAAGATTAAAGGTGAAAATGGATCAGTGATAATATTTTGCAAAATCATTTTTGTATTGCCAATCTTGTTTTCAGACAAAAGAGGAGAAAAATTATAATAAAGAGTTTTTATTTTAAAACTTTAAGTCCATGTATTTTCAGAATGACAGATCCTGATTTTTGCATTGAAAATTATTTTTCACTTAAGAGTGTTTAATCTCAAAGGTGAAGTAATGTTAACAAAAAAATCATCCAAATGGCTAATTCTTGTAATGCTTCAACTGATTCAAAAGACTGCAGAACTCCTTACTGCATATGAATTCAGTCATATTCATAACAACCAATTTTTTTATAAAATGTTGCATGAACACCCCATATTTTGTCTCCTATGCCTGCATTTCCTTGGAATAACTAAATCAGATGGGAGGATAGTGAAGTCCAAATCAAGAACTTCTGTGAGGGGATGAATCCATTGTTCTGACAGAAGTCCCTCATGCTCAGATTTTTGCAATTGTGTGGATGTAATAGTTATGTACCGCCTTGAGGTCATATTTGTGTTACGTCAGGGATCCTAGAAGCTTGGCAAATGCAGCCCATATCAGACCTGAATGCAGAGAAACACCTTTAGCCAGATTAATTTTGATATTACCAAAAATGTACAGAGGCATAACGCACACCCAACTGAAATGAACAGCAGTTCTTCAAACAAAAATACTCCCTGAGACATGATTTGACCCACAGAGGACAGGAAACCACAAAACTGGCATCAATCAACTGCAGTATAAATATACGGCTAAAATTTGAAAGATAGCAACAAAGCTTCAGAGAACATTGTGTCTCTACAGCTAGAGCTAGAGTTCTGTCAGACACACTGAGTATCATGAGAAGTTGAACACTTGAAACAAGTCCTTGGCTAGTACAGTGCTTCATCTGAATTCCTCAAAGAAGCTAGGAATTCTGTTATTGATTTCTGCACATCAAATATTTACTGGAAGGGAAAATGAGCTACTTAGAGCTAGAGTAATACAGACTAAAACTAAAGGTAGCTGGAAAACCAGATTCAAATGGCATTTTTGTAAGCAAGAATATGAACTGCTGAAATCTGAATGATTCTTCATGTACTATGTATGAATATTTCAGCAAAAGAATATCTTTTAATCTGTTTTACTATTTTCCTAAGATTTCAAGTTACACTAATCCAAGAAAAACAAACTGTAAAAATATCCTGAGAAGTATACAGTATTTCTTCATTCAGAGGAAGCTACAGATGAGCTGTATTTTCCATAAAGCTTCATCACTTTGAATCACAAGGAGGGAATTGTGCAGTTATGCTGTTACCCAAGGACACATCCCCACTTCACTACCATTTCTCTGAGTAAACACTAGATATTGATTTAGAATCAGGCCATGACTACTTAGAGAAGATTGTCAGTTAAAAAGTAATTCCAACCTTTCACTTATTTTAACTTGCTATTACCTGAGGTTTTATAATTTAAATAGATTAAATAATTAATTTTCAGTATCTCTCTCATGTGTTCACTTATATACAAGCTTGTTCCAAACTTGCTCCAACATCTTTTTTCATGTTGACTATCCTTATATCTCTTCTCCTCACCACCCTCCTCTGACCAAGCCCCTGGAAAAGCCATATTTATTTTCTTGGAATACAGAGCTATTCTTTATTATTAGAAATATCAGACTATGTTCTTTTACACATCTGGTAGGATCTGGGTAGAGTTTATCTCACCTAACTTCGGTTGCCCAAAGATATTTAGCCTCAGCTTGCTGTCTGAAGATACCTTCTCTGGCCACCTTCTCCCATCTTAATGTTGTTAATCTAAAGTTGTGTTTTCTTTAGAGGAAACCCATAGTAGCAGCACTGATATGAGTAAAAGCACATTATTCTTAGGCCCGGTTTCTTGGCCCGGTTCTCAGCATTGCTGCACCAACAATTGCAACAGTTTAGTATCACCATGGAGCCAGGACAAGCTATATGGAACAAAACACCAGATACTGCTAAAAAAATTGTTTAATGAAACAGCCTAGACACAGATGGAGAAAGCTTCCTGCAAAAGCTCCTTCACAATCTCCATTAACTGCAGAAGGAGTTGAAAAAACTAGTTCATCCTTGATGCCTATCAACTTTGCTTTACCAAGCCAAGGTTAGGTGATGTTAATTCCAACCTTTGTGGAAGGTCAGTGTCACTGTTCTCCCTAAAGGAGACCTTTTTCCTGTCTGTGTTATTCTTCCCTACAACCTCACAGGAACAATTTTAAAAAATTATTTCCTTTCTCTTTCAATAGGAACATGTGTTTGAAAAAGACAGTAATCAATAGGAGACTTGCAATCAGGTTTCCCAACTGACTGTAATTTTACATAAGTAAAATTAATTTTTACTTATAGTTCAAACATAAGAGATTTCAATCTGACATCATCCTCTAGAAAATATTAGAGAGATAAAAGAAAATGGTTTGTCAATAATGAACCCTCTGTATACCTGTCAGACTCTTAAGGCTGAATTAACACAAATTCATCTTAACGTTCCACCTATTATATGAAAATGATGTGAATACCTTCTCTCAAAGTTACACGGATAAGGAAAGGTATTGATTCACTAGCAAGGATTTTAACTGTAGAGATATGTATTAGGACAGCAAAACCTGGCATAGATTAGCCAAGCAATGCTCAGAAAAATAAATTTTTAGAAAAGAATATACTCACTTCGAGAAGTAAATTCTACAGGAATATCCACAATTCTCAGATGTCTGAAAAGATTCATATATTTATGTATATAAAATGCATCTATCTATTAATGGGCAACAACAACAAAAAAAAATCTATCCCAATGCTTACGGTTTCACAGTTCAAACATCTAGTTTCGTTAGTCAGTGTTCCCTGAAAAATCTCATGCACCCAGGTAAGTTCTTGTTTATTGTTCTCTTCAGGTTCATTCATGTTGCCATTTTTCAGTTTCCCATTTTGCTTTTCCTGTTTCTTCTCCTCCTGCAAAATGTCTGCAATGGTGTTGAGCAGGTAATTTAAAAACTCATGTGCATCCTGCTGCATGTAGTTGTCAAAGAGATCTGTGAAGAGAGTAAAGATTTGTACAGCTGAATATCCTTTCCTCCAAGAAAGAATTTTTTTTCCCAAATACTTGTACTGGCCCTTGCTCAGCAAAGTATTTAGAATCATGCCAAAGAACAGTTTTGCAGCCAGTCACCCTGGCTTCAGTGAAGAAACTTTGGGGGAAAGCTTCATCTCACCTAACTTTAGCTGTCTGGAAAGTTACACTCATTGGAGTTGGTTGTGTAAGCTCCCATTACAGTCAATGAAGAAAGCAAGAGCATGACTCATCCTAAATTATTTCCTTAAACAAGACACTTACTGCCTGACTTTAGTCAGCACTGACTTCCATCCACATATTCCAAGTTGCTCAGACACTTAGGAACATCACAGAGTTTTGACAGTAAGCCACACGGCTGGGAAAACCGAAGCCAGTGGATGCAGACAAATACTTGTGTACTGCGTCCAGGATGCAGTTACCTTTCCTCTCAGTAGCCCACAGGGTGCTGTGCTTTGTAGGTGTGGCTCAAATGATGTTGAAGATATATCAGTGTTTCAGCTGATGCTGAGCAGCACTCACACAGCATCAAGGCTGTCCTTCCAACCCCCATCCTGCCCAAAGGCTGGTAGGCTGGGTGTGAAAGAGGTTGGGAAGGGGACATAGCTGAGGCAGCTAAACCAAACTGGCCAAAGTCATATTCTATGCCATGTGACCTCATGTTCATCACTAAAATCTCGGAGAAAGATGGGCGGGTTTTCATTATTAAGATATATCTCTTCCAAACAAACCCTTACCCTACTTCCCAGGGAGTAGCTGGAAATCATCTGCTGATGGGAGGTAGAGAATAAATCTCCTTTGGTTTTCCTTTGTTTCTGCATGTAATATTTTATTTTCTTTTTTTTTTTTTAACTGCTTTGATCTCAGCTCATGAGTTTTTTTCCTCTTATCTTCTCCCCCTCCCCTGCTGAGACAAGGAGTGAGAGACAGGCTTGGTGGGCACCTGGCAGCCAATCAAGGTTAACTCACCTCAAGTAGTAATAATAACACCATCTAACAAAACTCATTTTTCACACACAAGTCTGATGAGTAGAGACTTGTTCAATACAAAATGCTTGCAGGATGAGGGGAAAATATCCCAGTGGTGATTTAGTACAGACTTCTCCAGTAAAGGCTTAATTTGCCCACCATGTCAAAGAAAAAAGAATCTGTGTTCCCAGAAATGTGTATTTTTATTCCCCTGCTCCTGAAAAAGTTCATGTGGATTTCCTCAGAAAATATTGTACAGAACCTTTGGCTTTGTAGTGTCTAGCCTGGACATATAAGCAGGGTAATACACACTGAGTCTGGCCCTAATTTAAAAAAGCTGAAAACATAAGTTCCAGTCTTTACAAGTGATCCCCAACAGTGTGGGGGCATTTATCACTAGATGACTCAGAGTTAACTTTTTCACGATTTCAAACGTCTGCTCTGAAATGAACAGTCTGCCCATTTACATGCTGTCACCAGGAAGCAATTTCTTCCAGGTATTTGACTCATACTTTGTCTCTTCACTCAAAGCCTCTCTGTTTCTAAGCATACCACCTACACTGACATGAACCCAGGCCAAAAGGGAACTGCGACAGGCTTCTCTATCTCAAGATGTTCCTCATAACCCTTTGACAGAACTACTACAAGATTAGGTATATGCTGTTGCCAACTTAATGGTCAAAAGGGGTCTGATGCTTCACAAAGTAAGACTGTGTCCACCACTTCCAAGAACCAGAGCACCAGCTGATGTGTAGTCGATTGACCACCCCACACATACCCGGTTCTTATCCTGCAGGGTGTTCTGGAGTTGGTGGTGCCTGCAGCCTTCCTAGGTCACAGAGTTTCTATACTGCCAGCTGCCCTCAATATTTCTCTCTGCCATACTCCACAAAAAAAGGATTTAAAAATTACAGCAGTGTCACCCTATTCCCAGCCCTAGCTCACTCTACAGTAAGGTCTACCCCACCATGCTGTGAAAACATCATTAACTCACACACCTCTGGGAGCATATGAAATCTGGTATGACTATTTCAAGCATAATATCGTGTACGCAGATCCTAAAATAATAATGCACCCCACAAAGTACTAAAAGCAATTTACAATTCTAACCTGTATTTCTGATTAATATGATCACATTGCTCAATATTTATTTATACTTTTTTGATCAATGCATGAATACCTTAGAGGATTTCAGTTTTACACTCACCATTCTCCTTTCGTAACCTTGATATGAACTTCTTTGGTGGAATAACTCCAACTTTTTTCTTCTGAGTAGCAATACTGTGGAAAAGATCTGCCAGGCAAGTCAAGAGGTTTTCCTTCTTTTTCTGTTGGGCCTTGTATGATAATACATTTTCCCGAAACGGCCGGCAAAAATACAATGCCTGCAGCACGGAGTTACAGTAGCAGGTGTTCCCAAACTGCCATGCAAAATTAAAAACAAGCTTAATCCCTGTGCATCATAACAAAACTAGCTGTTCATTCAAATTCTGACTCCTCTCACTGCCACAAACCAGCCATTTTGCCATGTAGCTGCAGGAGAAATATATTTCCACACCTACCGTGACAATTCATGGAAAAAACTGTGGTGTTCTAAATTAACTGGGATACAAAGTAAAGGTTTCCACTCATAAGAGAAATATTTATTGTAGTGGATTTCATTAAGTTTATTTCCATACCTGGGCTCTATCTTACCACTCAGTAGCAGAATGACTAATGTTTTCAATGGAAAAAATTACTATATCTGTATCATTTCTGTTGGAATAAACAAGTGATTAAACACCCTTCTCACTCATTCTCTCCTTGGCCAAATAAAAAAGCTCCTCCCAAGAGTCCCCAGTGCAGAATGCTGTACCTAAACTTGTACATACTTTCATCACTTTCTCCCTCCCATTTCACAGCTAAAATAGACTTTTAACTTTATTGAAGTGTATGTTCTAATCCCTGGAAATATTCACAGAACAGTAAACTGTTCTCTCTGGGGGTGTATGAAGACATCTTCAAACATCTGATACAGTTTGGCAACCCACTTTGCCTAAAATTGTAACATGAGCAGCATTTAAAAAAAAAAAGACAATCCTGCATTAGGATAAGATTGATAAGAGTAGGGGAGAGAGAAAAACAAAACAAAACAAAACAAAACCAAGGAACAAAGCAAATTTCAAGTTACATCAAAATGGTACTTACATTGACCAATCCAAAGTAGTGTTCATTGATTGGAAACTGCTCTGGGCCAATGTCTTTTTCCAGAGCAGAGGCATTGGTGCCCTATACAAAAAAAAAGGGGGAAAAAAAGTCAAAAACTAAACCAAACCAAACCAATTAAAAAGGGAAAAATTATTTAGAATATTAAAATTCTAAAATGAAATTATGGGCAGTATCAAGAAAGAAAATAATTCTTTCCTTTCAGCTATGATTAGCCAAGCTAACTCTGTCTCACTAATAGGCAAGCAAAACAGTGTCATGAGCCACTAAAAATATTTGCAAATCTGGGTAGTGGAGCTGGCCTGGCATGGACCCTCTAGTAATGGCTGATTAGAAGTGAACAGGTCACAACAGTGGTTCTTCCCACACCCACGTCCCCCTTATTTTTACTGTGTACATGGACATCTGGATCCCATCACTCTATTGCCTCATAAAGATAGTAGTTGATCTTAAGCACAACCCTAAAAAACAGTTCCTAGATGGAACGCAGGTTTTCTAGGCATTACTGAAACTCCTCTGAATCCCTCTTAATTAATCATCAGCCTGTAACAATACTTGGGCTTCAGATTGGCACCCAGTTCTAGTAACATCACAAATGCTAAAAAGCAAGTGTAATATACCTGTCATTTCGTCCTACCTAACATTAAAGAGCACATAAATCCAAGCACTGTTAGATGTCTTAGACACAGCCCTGGTGTGACAAGTTATGTTCAGCTGTATCTTTACTCCAACAGCAAAGTTGTTTAGGTAACTGCTGGTTTGTAAGTACAACCACTGATTTAGTATGTTATCTGTCGTTTTGCTATATTAAAACACCCATTTTTAAAGAAATTTAAATTACCAAGCAAGTAAGGTAGATTGCTGCCAAAGCAAATGTCATCACTCCTATACACATTATAAGCTTGGCTCCATCCTCTGACACCCTCACTTTGGATACTTATAGATACCGATGGGTTCCTCCCTCAGCTGTCTCTTGAAGGTGAACAGGCCCAGCTCCCTTAGCCTTTCCTCATAAGAGAGATGCTCCAATCCTTTAATCATCTTTGTTGCCCTCCACTGGACCCGCTCCAGGAGCTCCATGTCTCTCTTGTCCTGAGGAACCCAGAACTGGACAGCACTCAAGATGTGTCAGCCGCCCNATGAAGCCAAGGTAGACATTTGCTCAGACTTCATCAGGTAACATTTTTTAAGTTACTGGTAATCAGATATAGAATTCTCATGTCCCTTCCCCATCTTCTCCCCAAGGCCTGATTTCTGCTTCCTCACTGCACCTACCATCACCACTGCTTGCCAAATTAGATTATTATTTCACATCAATTCATTAAAAGAAGATTTAGTCAACAGAATTAGCAGTATGAAACTCAGCACTCAGGTGCTCTTTGAGAATTTGCAAGCCTTGAAAGTAAAACATCTCCTTTAAGTTGGCAGGTTCCAGAAAAGCCCCAAAGATTTCATATTTCACATTCCCTTCTGGCATCTGCTTCCATTCTCTCTCTTTCTCTCACATACAGAGAGTTCATTGCTCAGACCAAGTGTATGTTATTTGCCAGAAAATCCCTTTGAGACTGAAGTACTTTACAAGCACAAGACTTCATGAAAAGTTTTGTAAGGGATATATGTTCTCACCAGATTCTGCTAAGGCTTGGTGAGAAACTTGGAAAAAGAGATTGATTGATACAAAGCAATTATTGGCTAGTATTCAACAGAGATGACAGTGTGACAATTATGCAAGTCTCATATGAAGATTAGTTTCATTGCTTGGAAAGTCAGCCTTGCCAAAGATGCACATATTCAGCGAAGCATCAGACATTCCAAGAGGGAGGAAACTGATAGACATTTGTCTATCTGATATTACCAATGAAGCAAACAGCCACTGTTACCCTCAAAACCTTGTCTGATACAAGAGAAACATGACTATGGAAGATTAATGCAGCTTCTGAGGAAAAACATCTTCACATTAATACTCATTGCACAGCATTCAGATCAAAACAAAGGTTTGCTTTGATTCCACTTTTAACATTACAATCAAGTTCCCTAATACAAGAATGAAATGGGTGTTTTTCCAGTTTTGTAGGAAGTATTCTCTGTATTGAAATAAATTCTCCATCTACAGTTCATGGAAAATACTATCTCTACAAAGTAACCTCCTACTCTTTCATAAACTACAGGTTAGTGTATTCTGTTAGACAAATACGATGCAAGTGCTCTGCTAACTAGTTGCTCCTACATTACTCATTTGCCTTTCGTCCAGGGCCAGGGTTTCTTACTTCAGAGGATGCCAGATGGTTGGACAAGCCCTTTCTTGTATTTAAATTTTCTTGTAAGTATGGTGAGAAAGAGCAAGAATCAGGATTTACGAAACAAAATTATCACTGAAAACCAAACAAATTCATGATGTGTACTAACTAATCTTCATATAAAAACTCTACATTGCATGGAAATTTCCAAAGTATCTGTTGTTTTAAAAGATACATGCTTAGTAACATCTCATCACAGAGCTTTACCTCTCCAAAACAAGGCCTTGGCTGTTGCAAATATAAAATAGAGTACTGTGTGCCAGTGACCCAACAAAACAGTGAGGCTAAATTCAGTCTTTGGACAAACCAGCATAACCCACTCGGACTTTATTTATTGTGCCTTCTTGTATCAAAGGCAATTTCAGTCTGGTTTATTCTGAGGTCTCCCAAAAGATACTGTTAAATCCATAGAAAAAGAAGTCTAGGAACACAGGTAAGAAGCACAGAGACCTAATGCTTCAAAGAAGGATATATTTATTATAGGGAGAAAAAAACATAGACAAGCTACTTAGTAAAACTCAAACCATGTCACATTGCATATAAATTACTTGTTTTGCATATGAAGTCTCCTCAATAAGCAGTTGACATGATGACAGAAGAAGGAAATTTTTCCAACAAAGTATACCAGAAACTGTACACCTAATCCAGGTTAAAGCTGGGAAAAATGTGTTTTTAGAGATGTGTTAAAGGTGGTTCAGAATTCAGTTTAAATCAACCATATCAAATATAGAAAACATTTTAGTCTACTGAGGTTAATCTACAGCAAAAGTCAGCCATGACTATTTAACATGGTTTTCATCATGTTTGTTCTCACTCCCAGCAAGTCATTTTGGTTACTTCTACAGTGAAAACCTGCTCAGATATTTTAATGCAGCCACCATCTATGGTTTTATAAATGCTTCAGCTAGGAGAAATATCCTACCACAGCTGAATCTACTGTAGTTTCATAAAAATAAGCAGGAGCAGCAGTGAAGCTACAGAGCCTGAAATGAGGAGAGGCTGCATAAGTCAATGAAGTGGGATTTGGGAGTATTAAAGTCATATCAGAGTATAGAAACAGTAAAGGAGACTGGCTTCTTAAAGGAAACACTAGTGAAGGAAATGCAGTGAAGTGACTGTGGTAGCCAGACCTTATGAGAATGAGAACTAGGTCAATGTGAAAGCTCCTACTATGTATTCCATGGTGTTGGAACCTTGATTTCTCAGAAGTTTTACCACTTAATTCAACAATCAGTATTCAGCCCTCGTAAAATGGCAAAGACATACAGCTGGAGACATAGCCAAGCACAGGCCAATTCAGGCCAAGATTTCTGCCACAGCATCGCTCCAAAAACATTCTGCCCATACAACCCATGGTTTTTCCTCTTGTTATTTTGCCCTAGACCTTCCAAAGGATAAGACTGCTGGTTTTCTTTTCAGCTGAAATTTCTGACAATGTTGCTAAGATTTTCATTTGTGCTTTGCATCACATGAAACAGATTAAGTAAAAAAACCCCTGCTGTTCCTTTACACTTCAGCATGTAAAAACAAAAACAAACCAAACT
>VZTH01010904.1:7680-50867 GCA_013397815.1 Aleadryas rufinucha
AGGTCCCTGTCCTTCCTATGTTTGAGGCCCCAGAGCTGGAGGCAGCACTGCAGGTGGAATCTCAACAGAGCAGAGGGGGAGAATCCCCACCTTTGTCCTGCTCCCCACACTGTTTTGGATGCAGCCAAAGATGTTGTTTTTCTGGGCTGCAAATACCCATTCCCAGCTCTCTCATCCATCAGCACTCCCCCAGGTCCTTCTGGACAGGGCTACTCTTGATCTATTCATCATGTGTTTATACTGGGTGTCGCCCTGACCCAGGTGTAGCTCCTTGCACTTTGTCTTTTTAACCCACATGAGATTTCCATGCTTGTCCAGGCCCTTTCCACTTCTCACACTTGTCCAGGCCCTCCAGACAGTATCCCATCCTTCAGGTGTGTCAACTGCACCATCAGTTTGATGTCATCTGAAAATTTGCTAAGAGTGCTCTTGATACCTCCATCTATGTCATTAATGAGGATATTAAATAACACTGGTCCCAATAGAGACCCCTGAGGGACACCACTTGTCATTGATGTCCATTGGGACCCTGAGCTGTTGACCATGACAATCTGGATGTGACTGTCCAACCACTTTTTTATGCATCTCACAGTCCACTCATGGAACCCACCCAATTAAAAGAGAAGAATGTTCTGGGAGACCATATCTAAGGCTTTAAAGAAGTTCAGATAAATGACATCTGGGGCCCTGTCCTTGCCCATTGTCAAGGACAATGTCACTACAGAAGTCATACAGACGCCCTCATTTTTGCTTTATCTCTCCCCTCTCCTCAGGAAACAGAGTCCAAAAAGACTGTTTAGTTATTACTGGTGGAATGCCTGTTCATGTGAAATGACAGAAAACAGTTATGTAAAATTATATTTTAAAAAACAAACAAACACAACAAGCAATCCCAGCCAGAACCCTTCAAGGAGATTCACTTCCATCAAAAGAAGACTGACTGAGGGACTGACTGGCATGCTACTACACTGAGTACTAAACTAGTCCCATAACAAACCATATGTGCTTTCTACTCCCTCACTGAAATATGCTAATCTCACCTGAAAAAAAGAAGAATATTTCTGGTGGTTAGAATTTCCTTACCCTTCATCCTGACGTACAAGCACTGATGCTGACTGCTTCAAGATTGGACATAAACATTCTGATTGGACATCAAGAAATGAGGTGTTGGAATAGCCCAATCCTACTTGGCCTCCAGGGAATATTAAAGACAAGCTTATGGTGTCCCAGATTGTAGGAAGTATTAGGTTCTTCAAAAAGGTGCAAGGGAAAAAGAGAAGTCACTGATGTTACTCAGTAGGAAGACTTTAACTCTTAATCCTATCTTTATACAAATTCCTTTCTCCTCTGTAGCATAGACCCCCACAATAGCATTGCTAAGCTGTTGTTTTGGAGACCAGAATCAGAAGAAGAAAGCAACAGTGACATCCATATCCACCTGCTTAGTAAGACCTAGCAGGTGGTAAATCTGAAACTCCTCCAAAATGAACGTATATAGAAAGTGTACTATAAAAAATAGCATCTGCCTATGGTGTAATTTGTCCCAGAAAAGCCTATCCTTGTCTCTCTGGACTGCAAAGGAGCCTAGAGCTACAAACCTCTTAATTAAGATGCTTTGGTTCGGGCAATAGAGTTAGGGGTGCAGAACAAAGTCTGTAGCCCAATGTGCTGGAAGAATTTAGATGTCATTTGCATTTAGCATTGTTTTTGAATAATAATGTCAGATTTAGACAACTGAAATCTGCTTAAATCTTGTTTAAGGCAAGCTGCAAGCCTGCAGCATTATTAGGGAAAACTGACATTTTTTTTATTTTATTTTTTACGTGCTTCCATTTTTCTCTGACATGGAGCACTCACAACAGTTTCTCTGCATGTCCAATGTAAGGCTGAATTTTGATTCCTTTTACTATTGTTTTTGTCTTTTCTAAATTTTTCTCAAATACAAAAATTTTAATAATGTTTTTTGACATAAGGAAAGTGTGTATGTGATTAGTTTTACTAGCCTACATTAAAATTATAATCTGTTTTTTGAAATTGAAAGAAATTCTCTTTGTCTGACAAATGCCAAAAACGAAACAGAAGAAAAGTTGAAATCAGAGAAAGCAGGCAGCTAACTGACAACCACTTTTCTGCTGATTTTTCTCAAAAAAATAAAAGTGAAGTTCCTATACCAGGAACTTGTCTATGTAAGCTAAGAGTAGACCTCTTCCCCTCCAAAACAGGAAAATCCCAAAAAACTAAGGCAATTGCATTTGAAATACTATGTCAAGAATTAATGTCTTTTACTGATACAGAAATTGTATCTTGAGGTATGTTTACCAGTGTTACGTACAGCTGCCTAAAACTATGCTGGGTGTGTGCACTAGCTGTCACGGAGTATGGAAGTTAAACACTGGCCTGTCCAGTGCTCGCCAGGAAAGTGGCTGGGTGGCTGGGGTTTGAGAAACACAAGCAAAGAGCCCTGGTAAGACACTTTGGGAATAACTTGCTATAAATACCCAGTGAACAGCAAGGCTTTTATTGGCAGAACAGGTATTTTTGAGGATCTGTGATCTTAGCAACATTATCTTCACTGGCCTTATCCAAATCAACCTGTTTTCTCATTTTGTATTTATATGTATACTTATGCTGCAAATACAAGATACAAATTCAAATATAGGAAGATAAGTAATCTTAAGAATATTTAAAGAGAAATAAAAAGCTTACATTGGTCAAATCCATTCCATATGGAAAGCTCAGAGGAACATCTATGCAGCCAATGTGACAGATGTCAGTTCAAAAGACTACTATTAGTTATTATTACTATTCTGTCACAATTTTACGGTGACACTAAGGAGACAAAGAGAAGAATCATCACTCAAGGAGCTAAAAGTGACATGCGAGTATTTTTAGTGGGAAAATGCAACATGGTCTACACTTAATGGTAGTTCCACCTGCAGCCACCTTCTTTCTGATTGTAGTAATACAATTAATATTTTCCCAATCAAAAGTGTACAAGAAAGAGGAAAATGGCTTCATATGCTTCTAAGAAGTCCATGTTTTATCCTGATTAAGTGTATATGGGTAGCGTTCTTGTCTTTTAATGTTTTGGTTGTAAAAATATCTTTTTGTTCTGTGACAGGTGTTGAAATACTTAAACAAATTGCTGTTTTGTGGATTTGGTTAATTTGGGTGGTTTTTAATGTGCTTTATTCTTTTCTTGAAATGTTTTTAACGTGGCTTATAACATCTGCTGTTAGTGCTGAAGTAATATATTTTAGCTCTATTTTTCTTAGGAACAGACTTAAAAGAAATGATGCTGATTGATGTTTCTGATATTTCCTAAATCTATATAGTCTTTGCAGTGTTCAGTCCTGTGAGTAATGTAAACTGCTTCTTGCGTTGCATATGTCAATGAAATGATCTAGCCCTGTCAAATTTTGCCTACATTTTTTTTAATTTGAAGAATGTAAATGCATTAGCATTTTCACATTTATAAGCACATGATGCATAAATCGTGCTTGTCCATAAATAAGATTGCAAATTGACAAAAAATGCAATATGAAAATCCTTTCCCTGTGACTATATTGCTGAAATACTGCAGCATCTAAGAAAATACTTTTAAACAAGATAAGTTGCTTTAATAGCACAGTGAATTTGTTCAGCATTTATAGAATAGTGCTCTGGGAGCCAATCTGTGCTGTCATAACTCAGAGACTAAATTCCTTGATTTTCCCTACTTAGGTAGCAAAAAAAGAGTGTAGACACATGTCATATAGAAAGCAATATAACAATGCCCTGATGACAATAAAATCCTTGCTGTAAATTTGGAACAGTAGAGTTTGTTCTTAAGAAGACACTGTCAGCGTATAGAAGCATCATGTCTTTATTAATTTTTATTTATTTTACCAGGGGTTTTTTTTTGACTGGGAAGATCCCTTGCTCCTGTCAGTCTTCGTCGCATGTTGTAAGCTCTGTTGTTGTCAGAGAACCTGGTACTTTTGAAAGACTAGATGAAATTTGGCCCTCATACTGCAAAACACTCTTTGGAGTCAGGATCAATGTCTTATTTGGGATTTCACATGTAAAGCAGACTGAGAAAGTATTACATGTCTGACCTCTGGAGTTATTAATGATCCCTGTTGCAGTAACTGAGGGGCATCACTGTGGTATGGAGCCATTCTCACCAGCCAGTGAAGGTTCTGCATGGAGGAGCAAAGCAGAACTGTGACAGCCTTGTCTAAAGGCAGAATTTGGTAATTGTCTGTAAAGTTATTTTATGAGAGACAGTATAATTATTAAAGCACAGACAGATCGTGCTTTGATATACTAAGCATACTGTCTGCACTTTCTCTGAGGCACTAGACAAGTAAATGAGAAATAAAAATAGATGCCTTGAGGGGAAAGAAAATAAGATTCAAACTCTACAGCCTTCATTCATGGCCTGATTGCTCCCCTCAACTTTCCTGCCCCATTTGTACCTCAGACTCCACAGAAAGACAGCTCCACAGCCAGAAGAGAAGTGTATTCATCACAGCAGCACTGCCAGCCAAACCTTTGCATTTTAAGGAAGTAACACTGTAGTTTTCTATCATACACCTTTTGTTCAAAAGTGTTTTATTTATCCTACACAAATATGGATTGCTTTGAAACATAGAATTTTAAAAATTAGGATTTTAACTAGAGGTTAGCTTTGTTAAAAATAGTTAAAGTAAGCCTAGCAAGCAAACCCAGCTGAAGTTAATTAAAAAGTTAATAATTAGTTAAAAGAATAGGCCTAAAGGAAGCTTTGAAGATGTTGGTAACTGATTACTTGTCATGGTATATTTACTCAGCTGTGCCTAGAATGAGAAACAGAAAATGTTGACTAACAGATCTAAAGAAATATAGACAATCACTAATTTTTTTATTTAAAAACCCATTCAGCAGAAAGAACTAAAGGCCTTAAAGGTCTTTTTAAGAGTAATGAAGACTGTCAAGAAATCAAAGGGGCAGAAAAGTCCAAGAGGAAGAGGAGCTCTACTTCATCATCTACAAATAATAAGCCCATCAACTCAATTAAAAGAATGAACCACGCATGCTTAATGACTTTCCAGCTAATTACCATATGAAGCGGAGAATGGGAGGTGTCAATGATATCAATATGTATTTGTATTTTGAATATTTAAAATTTCTTGTATATAAATAAGCTTGCCATGCTCTGTGATTTTGCAGTGCGTATTTTGGGAAGGATCCCATGCAGCTGCCTGGACGAAATAAACATACACTTTCTAACTCTAACTTGTTAGAGAGTCTTTGTCCATCTCAGTTGGGTATCGATATTAGATCATGCCCATATTTTAATAAATCAGCTTCAGTTGATTTAAGTTATCTTAGTAATTTATTCTTAAGTAATTTATTCGAAGGTTCCTGCCATTCCTAGTTTCTTGGAAGATTTTTTCTTCGTGCAATGACTTAACACTAATACTCAATAGGAATAGAAACAAATAATTCTGTTTCCCTTCAGGTTGCAGTTTCTTCTCCATGCTAGTTATATTGCTGGAGAATTGAGAGAGAACCTGATGTTAGTGAACATCATCTTAAACGTCATTAATAAAGGCTGTGATCAATTCTTGTTGCTTGCATTTTGCACCATGTAGCTTCATTATCTTAATACTTTTTTCTTTTTATTATTTAATAGTAGTACACTTTCCTTCTCTTTTCAATCTCTGCAAGACTAGTTGTGTGTATGTGAATCTCAATTAACTTTAAACCCATGTTCAAAGGAATATTGTATGAAAAAAAATTCAAAAGTGCAGATACATTGCTTCAGCTGGAATAAAATATGTTGAATTAAAATAGAACTGTGAAAGATCTGGCCTTACCAAGACTCTTCAAAGAGAAAAGCATTGTTCCCATAGTGATTACTAAGACATCCTAAATAAGGTTATCATATCCCAAAACTTATGATAAAGCTAAATTAACATTAATTTCTTGGTTATTTGCACATATCTATAGGAAGGTTGATACTTTTTCTGTTTCAGATTGTTTTCAGACATTTTTATCCTATTTGTTTTCAGTTGATGTTTTTATTTCCCATCCACTTACAACCCCAAATATTTTGTTTCTCTTCTTAGTACTGCTCTTCCTAATATAAGCAGTCATTCTTGCATCTAACACAGGAATGAAGATCTGAATGTGCTGTTCACACACTCACAAAGCTGGCAACTGTGCTTATCTTCAAATCAAACTCTCTTGTGCAGAAATTGGTGTGCTCATTCGGGCTTTTATCCATCATACACACGTCTTCCTCATTTCACCCCACAACAGGCTTCTCAAAGACTGTCCCACCACTGCGGGGACCACCTCCTGTTTCTGTCTCAGATTGTGTCATGCCCAAACCTGTGAAGTCATTAAGCTGTTGCCTGTCCTGAAAGTACATACACTTCTCCTGCTCTCTTAGTTCCTTCCTTCCCATCTGCTGTGAGCTTTCGTCTTGATTCTGGGAGACTGAAGAGCAATATATGTACTCCAACATATGATCTGATGAGATCCTGTGGGTTTGCCCACCTTTTAATTATTACCTGTTCCTGACCAGGAGGTTTCCCTGGTTCTGTCAGATGTAGCTCTTGAAATATTTGTTTGTATTTTACTTCTTGTCTTTTGATGTGATCTGGAAGAAGCTTAAAGCACTTTCTCTACCATTTACAAAGTTATTGTTTTAAACATAACTGCTCCCTATGCTCCTGCTTATTATCTAAATCATGTCTGGAAAAAGTTGAATAGTTTTTCTGTAAAAGAAGAAATTAATCCAAAAAATCTTTCCTCTGACCACAATAGTCTCTTCCTTGAGATCCTACTCTTTCTCCAACCTATTCCTTCAGGAGTTTGCAAGCTTGCAGATTCTCAGTCCAGAAACATCTGTGGCAGCACCAAGGTCACCAGTAACCTCTTTAAGCAGTGTTCCTTACTTTTGCTCAGTAGGTATTTAGGTAAGTTTTACAATAAATTAAGGAATAGCTCTATTTCTGTCATCAGCAGTTGGAATCTGATAGACCAAGTTGCACAAACTCTCTGTAGATTCAAGATTTCCAAGTTTGAAAGATGGGTTAAATCAAGTGTTGTTTTTTGTTTAGACAGGAATTAATATTCCCTGTAGCTTACTATAGTGAAAATCAGACAAAAAGAAGGAGCAAATCAAATAAAGCAGTCAAGTAATCATGCTAATTTAAAGTAGGCAAAAGCAGGAATAGTGTGTAGGGTTTATATAATACTTTTATTAGATAATGGCATAAGGACATATCTTTCTGCTTCTGGGATTCATTTTGATGAGGCTCAACTCATGACCCCAAGTCTGGAAGAACAGGGTAAGAAAAGAGAACAAATTATCATCATGTATCTGGACAGACACTATCAGATTGACTAACAATTTACTTTTAAGTCTGTTTATATCTGCCAGAAAAGTTAACAGCTGGATAATTAAATTATCTGCCTGATCCAGAGGGAATAGAGTAAGCTTTTAAGGTAACTAGCCACAGAAATTACTCCAATGGGTGTGCTCCAGTTTTACTTAGAGATACCTTTATAAATGCCAATGTACTTCCTCTAAGTACAAACACACAGCTGCCTTGATACTAAAACTCTCCCACTAGCAGCATGAACTTAAGTATTCAAAACATTCAAACCTCTGTCAATATTTAAACCATGACATACTGATCAATACATGCCATATACTGCTCCTTCTGAAGAACCCAGAATCTGTGCTTTTCCTATCAGCAGCAGAACAGACATACCACATATAAAAAATCCATTTCCTTCTGTAGGTCAGGTGGACACAAATTATCGTTAATGTGTTACTATGAATGTGCAACATTTGCTTTCTTCCTTGCAATTAATGTCAATTATTTTAGTGAGCTGCTATATATAGGCTTAAATAGTAGTAGCAGTAACAGTAGGAATAGGAGTAGTAGTGGTTATAATGAAAATAACAATAATTAGTATCAACAATAATAATAGAGGTCCCATTATTAACCTTTTATTTCACCATTTAGTGGGAGAAAAAAAGTATTTTGCAATTCTGGATAAAGTACTTTACACTACTGATAAGTAGCAGTAGGGCAGGGGTTATCTTCTGTTTTATACTGTGAGTGTAAACCTTTGTGGAAAGGACTGACTTTTCTTTCTGTGCTTGTATTGGACTTGACACTGTTTATATCAACAGCAGCTAGTAGGTGCTACCAGTAAGACAGGGAAAAAACAATTATGCTTGTTCTTCAGATATAGTATATTAATGCCAATAAATGAAAGAAAATTTACGGTAAGGTTTTTATGTAGAATAGAGACACGTTGCACTAATAAAACATCTTTCATAAATCATTTTTTCAATGTGTGTATTATGTCCAAACTCTCTTCCACTTGTCCAAAGGCGAGATCTCTACCCTGGAGTGTTTCACAAACACACCTGCTCTGTACCATAAAGCTACACCAGACTTGATGAACAGTGCCCTTCACAGATTTTTGTTTGTACGTATGAAAAGTAGGAGGTAAAATGATAAAATACTGATTTTCATGCTTTACAGTTAAACTTTGTTTTCTCATATTTCCATTATACTTCATTTTGCATAGTGACATCTGTTAGTGATTTTGCGGATTGATAATTCTAAGTCTCCTGGAAGGCTGATAACTGGAAATATGAACAATTGAGGAAAAATATCTATATTTTTTTAAATTTCAAATCAACTGAAAAGAACTTCTCCAAGAATTAAAAAAACCCCTAATATTAATGAAAGTAACTTAAACTCGGTATGCCATGAGATTAGAATAATACTTGCAAAACAATTGAAAATTTAAGACTAGTTCTAAAATGAGAAGTTGAACCACAGAATTAAAATGTTCATATAGATGCCCTCAGACTTTCTGTTAAAATTAATAATTCTTGATGAGCAAATTACTGACAGAATTCATTAGATTCCTGCAATAAATTTACCTAAAAACTTCCGAGGTTGGCCAAAAGATTTTAATGTAACACACTGTGATAAAAATTATCTAAACTTAAAATGCTCAAACACACTTTATTTTAAGAAATGGGAATTTATGCCCTATTTGTTTATATTCTAAAACCAAAATAAAGTAAACATTATTTATTATTGAAAGCAATATCAACTTGTGGTTGTCTTCCAAAATAGAATTGTAACTTAAGGTCTAATTTAGCTTGCAGAAACTCTTTCTTATTAGCAATAAAATTAGAGAGTGAATGACTGGAGAAAAGGAAATAGTCTGTAGGTTTTATAAGACTGATAATTTGGGGTAAAATGCATTTTAAAATGCATTTTATTCATAAACTGAGCTTATTTATTATGTTTAGCTGTAATGGTGAAAAAGTTGTTCTTTTCTATTGTATCCTGAATGAGAATGTTGCAGCAGTTGAAGCATTCAAAAGAAAGAGGGAAAAGAAAAAGAATAATGTATTGGGAATTCCTGAAACATTCTTGGCAAGGTGTTGTGAGAAAGGAAAACAAGATAAGGAATATCTAAATCACATCAATGAAGTAGAGAAATGTTTAATGCCCATTTAGCAATAAAGAGGTTTTAATTATTGTGTTGGTAACTGCATTTTATTTTGCTAGTCCAACTTGATGAACACCACGGTGAACTTTATAACAAATATGAAGAGAATTATATAAATATTTCTAGTTATATAGTTAAATTGGTTGTTGAGCTTTGCTATAGAAGAATAAAAATTATTTTCCCCAAATTTGTTGATTTGGAAATTAAGAACCTCCTGGATCAGTCTAACTTTTGACCATCAAAAATTTTGAAAAAGTATTGCTCCGGCTAACATGACTTCCTTCTCACATAATAGTGTGGGAGGAGTCTAAGTCTGATTTTACTAAGAAGTTTAAAGACTTTGAGAAATATCTATGCATATTCCTTTGCAATTTTAAAGGCTGCCTTTAAAATTATCGTTCTGTCTACATCAGAAAGTATATTAGAATAAAAATATTACTTGGAGGATGTTATTTTTCAACGATACTCTATATTTTAAAGGCTGCAGTTCATGTTTTATTTCTGCTGCTTAGCCTATGCAAGGTGACTTTCATAGATCTGACTTGGTTGAAATGTTATTCATGTTCCATAAGGCGCTGCAAAGTTGTGAGAGTCGCTTCCTTTGTAATTTAATATACTCTACTGATCTCTGTGTCATCTGCTCAGAGTATATTAACAAAAGATTGGAATGGGAAATTCATAGAAGTTTTTTATTAAAATTATGTTAAAGGGTTAGAAAATTCAGTGGAGACCTCCTAAATTGCACAGTATTAGTGTAGAGTAAATATATTTTTCTATCAGGTTTTCATAGTAAAATTATTCATAGGTAGAGCATTGATTATCTATATGTTCAACTGGTAAAGAGAAAAATTTGTTTGGTGTATTAGTTAGATGTGTTCTGTAGTGGTCCTGTAATATGTCCTTAAGACTCTGAAGCCTTAATATATTGTGCCAGTTTCAGGAAAATTTTGTGGAAGGCTTTTTCTGTTCACAGTAGCCGAAAACACAAAAGAAAAGAAAAAATTTTCCTGGCACAGGACATGTCTTAGGTACAGTGTTACTAATCTAAGCGTGATTCATTTTCTGAGTGAGCCCTTTCAGTTAATGTCCTGTCCCAAAATGCTAAATAGCCATTTATAGTGGTTGAATTTGATTATTTTTTCAGCCAGTAAAGAATTTCTAAAAGTTTCATTTGATTCATTTAAATATATTACTTATGAATCTTTGGTTAATTCTATATTCATAAGACATCTATCAGATTCTAAACTACTATAAAACCTTCTCATATTGCTCTAGGAATTACAAAGGACTGAAATTTCCAAGACGACCAGTTACTCAGGATACTATGAGTAACACCTACCTTTTCCCTTCTTCTTATCTTATGTTCTTGTTCTATGGTCATCTTTCTATTACAGTAAGTCTGTTTTTTAAATTCTTATAATTGTGCAACCTATAATGTGGTTTTATTGGATTCCTAGGTCACTTACTCTGTATAAATACTGTTAGTCTAAGAAATACATTTTGAAGTCACTGTAATAAAAAGAGAAGGACAAATAGAGATGACGACATCATCCAGAAGACAAAGTAGAGTGAAAGGATCCTGTTGACAGTTCACATTTTCTGTACTCCATAGATAATCCAGTAGTAAGTCCCTGCTCTTCTTCCAAGCTTCGAGGAAGATGGAAGCCATGAGCTAGAACTGGGAGAGAACTACACTATTAGTATATGGTATCCTTCCTTTCACCTTTTTTTTCCCCATCAAAATGAGTGTTCAGAGACACAACTGAAATGCACTGGTTTGTGAGGATATCACTCAAAAACTGCATGTGCAGTATCTGGCGTTGCTGTGCAAAGGCTATTTAACTCATTCTGGGCTGATTGCAAAGCTCAATTTTGCTTCCAG
The DNA here is from genome assembly GCA_013397815.1 of Aleadryas rufinucha. Taxonomy (NCBI): domain Eukaryota; kingdom Metazoa; phylum Chordata; class Aves; order Passeriformes; genus Aleadryas; species Aleadryas rufinucha. The sequence goes on from VZTH01010904.1 coordinate 19,088, forward strand.
ACTTTTATTCAAGAAAACACTCCCTGGTGAATCTGAATAATAATATGCTTTCCCCCTTCTGTGTAAGACCTAAAATATCTGTGACTGGATCAGACTCGAAGCTGATCAGGATCTGTACTGTCCCTGTCAGTCAAAAGTAGATGCTTAAGGAACAGTGTACGGACAGGTACAAACCATTCCAGTTGTATTTCTAATTGCTTATTTGTCTTCCTTCCTTCCTTCCTTCCTTCCTTCCTTCCTTCCTTCCTTCCTTCCTTCCTTCCTTCCTTCCTTCCTTCCTTCCCTCCCTTTCTTTTTCTCTCCCACACTTTCTTTCTGGTCCTGGTCTCTCAACTCTATTCAGTTTCTGTTACAGGTCTTCCAGTAGAAAACCATTGCATAAATGCTTAGAATTCATGGTTGACAGGAATATATTACAAAGGACTTATATAACTAATATAATTCCACACATGAAATCATACTCTGACTTTCATGAGATGCAGTCTTGGAAATAACACCTATGTTTCAATTTCTGGAACATTTTCAGCATTTATGTTTGCCACAAACTCACCAAAATTTAATGACATTAACCTGAACTCTTCTACATTTAGTTATTTGAAATTTATCCATCAAAACCTGTGCAATTTTTCTGAAAAAAAGCTTGAAGGACTGATATATTGTTCACAAACTATTGCTGCTTACCTGAGTAACTCTACTTTTCCTGCTATGTGGCAATGGGTTTGAGTTTCACTGGATGTCTGAAAGCAGTCTGAGCCTGAAAGAAGTAGGGCTGCATAAGGCGCCTGGCTACAACTGAGTCTTGAGACATGGAACTACTCACAGTATGTGTTTGTACTAATGCTAATTTGGGAACACCTTCCATCATCCAGCAGATTATGTCTTTTGCTGTCCTCATTTTTTTCCTGATTTTCTCACTTCCTGAAATTGCCTTATGCATGTTTAAAAAAAACCTGTAGAGGTCTGTTAAAGTTTGCCAATGAAATTTGCTGAAAATGGTATCTGTTTTACATTGCGGAATTTGGCCAAGACTTTGCTTCCAAATACGAATCTGGCTTTCAGATGCCATGAGAGAAGATAACATTCATAAAGACAAACAGGAGAGCCACTGTGCTGTCAGTGAGGAGTGTGTCTGTGGAACGGGAAAGAAGAGAGCAGTGAACAAAAGAGAGCTATATGGCCTGGAGGGGAAGAAGAAAACAGGCTGTCACTCAGACAGTAAAGAATGGAGAAGAAGTAGCATGAGAGTGTCCTGTGATAAGGAAGGAGATAAGAAAACTGGAGCAGAAGGGTGTAAGTATGGGGGAGAATCAGAGCAAAAAAGCTGGGATGACTCGGAGGACAAATAGGTAAGGGACAAAATGAGATGGATGCATCTTGAAAAGTTTATAAAAATATTGTTGTGAAGACGATTAATGCTTTATAAGTGCCAGCTGTTCTGGTAATGAAATCCATTAAAAATCAAGATGTCAATAATCATGCTTCAGTGCAGAGTTCAGACAATATGTGGTAAATAAACTCCAGGGCCATGTATTGAATGATATGAGAAAAGAGAATTATTGAAAAATTTTCTAAGGTATAAGCATGTGCCCTGAGTGAGGCAGGTGTCCTGTGGAAGAACTAAAGAGTGTATCAAAAAAATTAAAGATTGTATCATAATGTATGCTCACAAAGGTTAGCAAATAACATTTGCATGGGCAATCTTAATTCTGACATTTCCTAAATATGAGTGCTTGATTTTGCAATCTTAATGTTCTTACTGGCAGTAAAATTAGAAAACAGTTAATCTGGGTTAAACATAAAATCAATGAAATCTTAGCTGCAAGTGCTTGTGCTTCCCAGATGGTTTGAAGCTATTGGTATATCTAGCTCAAACAAACAAACAAACAAAGGTATTGCTTTATTCCTTAGATGTAAAACACTGATGCTTTAAAAATAAGCACAGCATGAGAAGTTCTACTGAAGATCAAATTAGTCTGTGAAGTTTTAAATCTGTCTTGTGGTGTCTCACATTTCTGTGCAGAAACTCAAGAAATAATAGCATTGCACTCAGTTTGCTTCACTGCCTTCAGAAATCTGTATTTCATGCTGCAGAGTTAAACTGTCATTAATTTGATTCACATCATGTAACTACACTTCAGGAAGAATAATACAAACTTGATCTGACATTCTTATTTTCTTTTCCAGCACCTGCCTTTTTTTCTAGCTTTTATAGTCCTCTGGGCTCCTGTTCTACAGGATAGTCTGATTATATCAGTTCTTTGACTCTTTTAGCTTTCAACCTGACTTCCTTAAGACACTTAAATAATGAGTCTATAGGGGAAATCAGCTAATTTTCCATTAGCTAATTTTCATGTCTTTCTCAGGTTCTGATTTTACTCTCTATTTCCATTCTTTCTTGAAGGAAACATCCCCATTCTTAAGAATAGCAGTGAAAAATGGAGTTTCAGAGACAATTTATAATGACCTCCTGGACATCATGTAATTTTAGGTTGTAACTAAATAGGCAACTTAGATTTTTTAACTGCTACAGCAGAAAAGTATAAAAGAGAGAAAATGCTCTTTGAATAATGTGGTTTTGATGTTTTGAAATGTTGAACTAAGAAGAGCAACTAGATGGATTTGGAGATGAAGAACTTTTTAAATTATTTCTTGAATCTCAAAAAAATTCCCCATCTAATCCCTAAATGAGCCCATGAAACAACTTGTAAACAACATATTCCTGGACCATATTTTCTTGTCTATCTTTTACTTTTATTTAGGGTTTACTTTTTTTACTTTTGTCTATCTTTTATTTAGGTTTAAAAGTCTATTTACTTTTACTTTTATCTTTTGTTTTCTAGCGTGCGTTATTTAATGTAGTATTAATATTTCACTATAATTTCCAACACATCACTAAAAAATTACGATCCCTCAATAAGTAACAGAAATCCTTGTAATTTCCATTCTTAAAAGACAAAATGCCCTTTTATCTTAGTTAAGTGAATTATGTATTTGAAAATACAACTCTTCAGTCCAACTGTTCATTTATATCACCTCCAAGCAATCTCTTTCTCTAACTCCATCAGTCTACTTGGTTTTAATTCTCAGTCTGGAAAAGTGGACATGGCTAAGAGAGATAGAAAGTGGATATTACAAGATATCTTTCTCATAATAAACTAGTTATTAAATTTCTATGGCCTAGGAAACATTTTGAGCCGAATGTTTAAAAGGAAATCCCCTTAGACTTAAGAAAGAAAAAAACTCCTCGAGTGTGTGGCAAATGATATTATTTTTAGTGATAAACTGTTATGCATTATTCCACTAAACAAAGAGTTAAATGAAAAGGCTTACTTAATGTTGTTTCAAAGTAAAACGTATCAGCAATAATCACAGGAAAATAATATGAGAAAACAACCACTAATACAAACCTTGAGAAAAGTAAGAATGAATTCAAGATGGTAGTGAAGAAATTTTCATTGAAATACTGATGTCTGCTATGACAAATTGCAATAATTTCACTTTTTACACACTTATGCATATATTGTTGAATGTGTTGTCAATGGAAATTGTTGTATTAGTAGGGACCAACAGAATGGAATTAAGATGAAAAGAAAATTAAAACCAGTATTTGTATAATGAAACTCAAAAACAGTAAATGAGATACAATACACTTTAAATTAGCATTAGGCCAAACCTAATAGCTATGGCATCCTGTAGAAAAGAAAATTTCTCCTGAATGTATCCTTTAAACAGGCAGACAAAATTACTGAAAATTAAAACTCATAAGCAGGTGCTGGTTTTCTGTGGGCTTTTTTATATCCAATAAATAAATACATCCTAAAATCCCATGGGCTTTGGCACTTTTTGCCCTAAGAAGAAACTTAATAAAAATAGAGAACAGGTACTACATATGTGTTGTCACTTTTTCTAACAGGAGGTAATGAAACTGAATATGAACAAAATGAAAATGACTGTATGAGAAAGACAGAACACAACTTTATGAGAAGGATTACCTGACATGGCTGCCTGGTTATCTGTGCTAAGAGGCTTTGGGTTCCAAGAGATCTCTTTTAGTGGAGTTATCTTACACTGTCAAATACAAATTTGGAGAACAGAGTTAGCAAAAATCTTTTAACAGATTAGAAAATCAATAATGACAGTACCGAACGGTACAATTAAAAAAAAAAACCTTTTCCAACATATCCCTCATATAGGTCAAGCTCCTACAGTCAAACAGAATTAGCATTGCTTCATAAATGGCTGTGGTAGTTCAAATGAAACTGCAGATATGAGAAACCAAGAGATGGGCAAAGTAAAGATTCACAGAAAGTGGTTATAAGGATTCACAGAATATTCTGAATTGGAAGAGACCCACAAGGATCATCAAGTTCAACTCTTAAATAAATGGCCTGTAACAGGGATTGAACTCACCACCTTGGTATCATTTACACCACACTCCAACTGACTGAGCTAATCTCAGGGTGGTACTATGAGGGAAAAGAAATAGAAAAGAGACCAGAATAAATAATAAAAAGTAAAGAAGAAAACAAGAAAATCAAAACAGATTAAGATTTTGTCTCATATGTAAAATGAGACGAGTAAATTTTGTCTCATATGTAAGGAAAAAAACTATATAGAAAGTGGTACAGCAAAAACCAAAGTCTGTAAGTAGAGCTACTAAATCAGAATTCAAGTGTTTTCTTTGGGGCCCTTTGGAAGGAGGTGGGACAGGTGAATATGATACAATTTCACATGTAAGACAGGAAAAGTACAGGTTTCACTTATTGATGGTTACTCAATTCAGAATTCAGAACCAATATTCAGACTGCCTTACAAAGGACATCAGCTACATAAACTATTGATGGTCATATGCATCGCAAGAGATTGAAACTTTTAAATATTATCTGCTGAATTCTTTAGGTACATCATGTAAGCAGCATTATTAATTTAATTGTGGTGCTCTTGAACTGATTTTTCTCTATGGATGGAATACTGCATATTGTGTCTATCCCTTAGGGCTTTCATACTATTATTTGTTCATGTCACTGAACAAGAACAAAACAAGAGCAAGAGAAACAAAGACAGGCATCCTTTTTGAGGTCCTATGCTCCCTGGCAGAGCAAAGAATGGTGAAAGGAAATAAACTGCATCTTCAAAGATGTACATGTTACTGAGAAAAGATGCACTTGATTATTCCATTCAAAAGTGTCCAAGAAGATAAGTGCAAAACTATTATCAAGTAACACCCAAAAGAACATATCATAGTGATAAAAAGGAAGCTATTTGTTGACAGAACTACTATAAAAAGGATGTCACTGAGTCCTGCCAAAGATATAAAAAAGTGTCAGTGACATTTTAAGTTACCTAAAAGGTAACTAAAATCACAGCTAGTACTTACTGCATTTATAAGCAATACTCAGTCGAATACCTCTGAGAGATGTTTTGAAGGACAAGTGACAAAATTTTATGTTTCATAATGTAACTGGATGTCTTTTAGGCTTAAATGCTCTCCCTGACAGAGGGTCATTGCTCTGTTGCCAAAGCTAGCAAGTTTAGTGTAGCAAAAGCTTTGAGATTTATGTTATAAGAAAGATTTGAGTATGGAAATCAAGTTATTCTATAGTTAGAACTACAGTGTAGCTCTTTATCAGAGTTATGCCTATATTCACACCCAGTGTATCAAGTCATTAGTTCCCTAGATAGTCCGGGAATGTGCCAAAGATTCTGTGCACAGATGTGAAAATGGACTGGCTGGAAACAACAGATAGACGTGAAACCAGGTCATTGACTGAATTCCCAGACACACTCTAAATTAAGTATTTGACTGATTATATCAAGAAGTTCTCCGGCTGGGAATTTTGAAGAGTCTAGAGAATCTCCCAGGACTGTGCATAGGCCAGTTTGAGTGCTTAAATGCATTGATTAGCATGCTGGATAATGAATATGGCCATTCCCTCTGGACTCTCTCCTAGTAATTTCCTCCTGTAAAATTGATCAAACTGTATATAAATAAGACTCAGATAATGATCCAATGAAACTTTGTGGATTGTGGCTGGATGCCAGGTGCCCACCCAAGCTGCTCCATCACTACCATCCTCATATGGCCAGTGGAGTTATAAAAAAAGCAAGTCTTATGGGTAAGGACAGTGGGAGATCACTCCCCAGTTACAATCACAAGCAAAACAAACCTGATTAGGGAAGATTTATTGAATCTACTACCAATCAAATCAGATTAAGGTAATGAGAAATAAACCCAAAATTAAGAAATGCCTTCTCTCTACCCATCCCTTTTTTCTGAGCTTAACTTCACTCATGGTTTCCCTACTAACTTCTCCACAGCAGTGCAGAGGGATGGGGAATGGGTTCTGTGGTCAATGGATCATATAACTCTGCTCCTGCCCCTCAGGGGACGACTCTTCACATCTTTCCCTGCTCCAGTGTGGCGTTCCTCCCACAGGAGACAGTCCTCCACAAAATTCTCCAACATGAGTTTTTCCCACTGGCAGCAGTTCCTCATTAACAGCTCCACGGTGAGTCCCCCCCATAGGTACAGGCTTTCAGGAACAGCCTGCTCCAGCATGGGCCCCCTGACAGCAAACCCACTCCAATGTGGGTTCCTCTTTCTGTTCATCCACAGCCTGCTCCAGCACTGGCCTCCTATGGGGCCACAGGCTCTTTTGGGTATCCACCTGCTCCAGCACTGGGTTCTCCACAGGCTGCAGGTCGATTTCTCCTCCACCGGAAATCTCCATGGGGTGCAGCGGGCCATCCATCCTTACCATGGGCTGCACCATGGGCTGCAGAGGAATCTCAGCTCCTGCTCCTGGAGCACCTCCTGCCCCTCCTGCTTCACTGACCTCGGTGTCTGCAGGGCTGTTGTGCCCACACATTCTCACTCCTCTCTTCTCTGGCTGCAATTGTGCAGCAATGTTTTACCTTTCTTAAATACATCACATGTTGCTGATAGATTTGACCTCGGCCAGCAGTGGTTCCATCTTGTAACCAGCTGGCATTGGCTCTGCTGGATATGGGGGGAAACTTTCACCAACTTCTTACAGAAGCCACCCTTGCAGCCCCTTTTCCCCCTAAACCTTGCCACACAAACCCATTCCTGAAGATACAGTAAAGGTCATATCTTTTCAAGGTAGTTAAGGGACATTTAGGAAGTGTTTTGTATTTAGTTCAGATAGCCAGTACAAATANGTGCCCACACATTCTCACTCCTCTCTTCTCTGGCTGCAATTGTGCAGCAATGTTTTACCTTTCTTAAATACATCACATGTTGCTGATAGATTTGACCTCGGCCAGCAGTGGTTCCATCTTGTAACCAGCTGGCATTGGCTCTGCTGGATATGGGGGGAAACTTTCACCAACTTCTTACAGAAGCCACCCTTGCAGCCCCTTTTCCCCCTAAACCTTGCCACACAAACCCATTCCTGAAGATACAGTAAAGGTCATATCTTTTCAAGGTAGTTAAGGGACATTTAGGAAGTGTTTTGTATTTAGTTCAGATAGCCAGTACAAATAAATCTTGCATGTGCTGGAGGACCCTGAGCCAACTGGATTATAAGAATTTGTCAGAAGAGCGACTTGGGAGTGTCATACAAACAAGATGAAGATGCAGACTCCTATTGTGATCTGGGCACTAATCAACCATCCTGTTAAAGAAAATTGATTCGATCTTAAGAATTTTTTTTTATTTTTTAATTTTAACAACTGCTATTTGTGAATATCTGTCCAACATCAGTGTGAAACACTCAGGATAGTAAAAAATATGGTGCTATCACAGCTTACTCAATTATTTGAATTATGCAAGTCCTTGAAGAGTCATTCTTTTCACTGTCTTATTGGTGTGTCTTCCAATCACAGGTAATGAGCATTCCCTTGGGGCTTGTTGTTCTAGGGCTTTATTATCCCAGCAGCTTATTTTATGCTGTTTACGGGGGGATGGTTAATTCCAGGTGATCAAGAGAATATTTTAAGCACTAAGTTATTGCTCTTCTGAGGTGTGTGTCCCTTTCATTCTTCAGTTTCATGATAGAGTTGATGAAATTGTACCCTTCATATTTCCTGTTTGAGCAATTTATATCTAGCAAAAAGTAATCACTTATTGTCACAGTAAGTACTGGAAACCCTCTCTACTCCATTATAAGTAAATGGTCTAAATACCAGAAAGTAGGTTCTTCCTTCCTCTCATCCCACCCCTGCCCCAAATGCACCATTTTTTCCCTTTTCTTTGTCTTACTGAGTTAGTTACATATCAAAATTAAGCAGCTCCCACTGAAGGGTCTGAGAAAAATGCAAAGCAACCTTTACAACCCAGTGGGATCAGGCTAGTACAGATAGAAATATGAGTTAAAATCCTGTCTCCAGAGCTGATAGGAGATTCATGAACCTAGCTATTTCCTTCAAAAAGTTAGTGCTGCAATTAGAAAGCAAAGTGAAAGGCACAGTTGTCCCATTTCTCCGTGTGAAAAAGCAAAAGTCTGTCATGTTCAGCTCTCAAAAAGCTTCGCAAAAAAATTTCAAAGTTCTTCAAAATCTTCTATATAAAAATTATGGCAAAAGTCAACAAAATTAAAAATGGATAAATTAGCTTTTAGCCACTTCTTTGATATTACCTAGAAACTATCTTAAAAATACGTTATGGCTGTGAATGGTAAACATGAAGTAAAAGAAATCAAAGCTGTCAAGGAAACTGATAAGAAAACAGACAGCTTCTGTCAGCTGGGCATCCTAAAACGGTGAACTTACATCCTTTCCCCTGAGACTGCAGGTTCAACATGTCACCACTGTTACTTGACTCCTCTTCTTGTTGAAACAAAATTGATATCAGGTTCTTGTTTGAAGCCAAGTCACTGAATAGCCGTCCCTTGGTCAGGGGCTCAGGAGATGCTAACTGGGCTAATTCAGTGGAACCTAGGTTGCCCATTCACCTACAGTGTGGTTTGGTATACATAGAAGAACTGTGTGCAGAAATCCACATAATTTTTTTACTAAACTTAAGTAAGTCCTAGTGACTTACACTGCCAAGGGCAGAACAGTAGTAGATACTGATACTTAAAATGGAATCTTTATCTCCCGTTTAAGGAATTCATATTGGGGAAGTAGAGCATGAATGTCAGTACTTCAGGGAGAGATGGGTAAATTCAAGCAGATATTATTTTAGTCATGACAATCAGGCATATTTAAAAAATAAATGGGGTCAGGACACATCAGCACTGCGAAGAGAGAAAGTGAAGAATGGAGAGACCAATAAAGAAACATCAAGAACTCTGGGATTTTTTATCGCTAACTTTATTTTATTTTAGTTCCTGCAGGGTATAATATGAATTCAGGCAAAATTGCAGAGAAACACTGAAGTACTACTGGGCCATGAACTGCACTTGTGAGGAAACAGAAGGTCATGATTCTTAAATTGCAAACTTGCCAGGCCACCAACAAGAATGTTATAAGCTTCGTCCACCTTAGCCATAATCAGCCAGTAACTGTTTATATTGTTAAATCCACATTTCCATCTGGAAAAAACAACAAAAACATAAACAACAAAGCAAACAAACCCCCCAGATCTGTTCATAGCAACAGTTATACAGGCTAGAATTTTCTTTCAGAAATAACAAGTGACTCAATTTGCAAGGCATCCAATGTGAATGTAGAGCATGTTCCAAAAGCTGGCACACAATAATTTTGCTGAAAGAAAATTAGCAAATTTTTCTGATATCTCTTCTGTATGAGTTTATTCTCACTTTTATTTGTTTTTCCAGACATCTGTATACTTACATTGCCATCAGAATTTAGGACTCTGTTGTTAAGATGTTCTGTGGGAGGAAATGAAATTACCACTTCCAGCATTTTCTGAAACATTTTAAAAAGTCTGTCTCATCTGACTATTGTGGAATCTTAGAGAATTCAGACAAATAATATACTCAAATGAGATCTATTTTATAAACTAGTCAAACCAGATAAACCTATTAAAGCTCTGCCAACATTTGACTACAAATTCGTGATGACAAATGGAACTGACACTACCTGACGGACTTAACAATTCTCAAGCTTTTAGAAAGTGTAACCCAGAACGCACAATCACCCACCCAGGCAGGTGAGGGCTCTCCAGGAGTTGCCTTAGGCAGCATCCCAGCCCATGGGGAGAGACCCCGTCAGCAGACCCACTGTTCTGAGGAGACTGACTCAGGTGCCCCCCTGCTCCAGCAGTGCCATATCTGATCATTGCTCACACAGGGTCATGTCACTGTCACACTGTCGCTGCCTGAGGTCTGGTCTCATGCCCCACAGCAGCCACCCTGTAAAGGTGGTGGACGTTGGCCTGCCCGAGGTCAGTCGCAGGTCACTCTCTGCAGTACTTGGCATGCTGACATGGTTGTATTGCTTCTGATTACAGGTCAGCCATGACTAAGCAAGGTCTCAGGGTGCCGTGATTCATCCTTTGTGTTCTGGAATGCACAGGGCAAATGGAAACACTTTGCTCCAAAACACTGTTGTGCTATAACACCAGCTCTTATGCAAGTCGTGCAGAGCAAAGAGACAGCGAGCTTTGTGTGCAACCTCCAGACCAGGGCTGTGCCTACTGAGAAAGGTTACGACTAAAACTCCTTCATACCTTAGTGTTTCAAATTCACAGTATTTTTTTGATGAGACTATTTTTTATGAACATACTAATCACAGGAAAAAAAAATCAGGTTAACTTCCACTGTGAAAACATTTTGCTGTAAGAGCTGAAAATATGTGAACAGTGAAAAACCCATTAAGCTTCATTGCTAAATAAATAACACGAGCTATTTCACTGTCTGCATTCTTAATTTTTCACTGAAATAATTTAAAAGACAGTGTTCAAAAATAAGTAATTTGATGACACCCCCACAAAAATTTGGATGCTAAACATGATTTTTCACAAGAGCAAAGTGAAGGGTTAGGGTCCAAAATGACAGTGAAAAGTGTCAGTACATTTTATATATGCTACTGATTTGTTTATCATGTGAAATGTATACAGTATAATTATGATGGAGTCCAAGAACTGCAAATGGTACTTCTCAAGTCCAATAACAAATGGACCACCAGGAGAAAGTGTCATTGAAGTGTCTGTGGAGTACTGTTCTGAATATATGGCATGAAAATGGATATGCTGCTGGCTATTCTTTGTCATTCCTGAGCTCTGATTCATTAAAAAGATATTTTACAGCAACAAACAAGCAGAGCTGTGGCTAATGAGCATGTGTAAGTTGACACAGGCAGCCAGAACAACAACAAACTTGTGGCTGGAACATAAAGAGTAAATTTATTCCATTACCTTGCCAACTGAGGGATCCCTAAAGCATCACCTGGGCAGGCAAAAAAAACCAGAGACACAGGTACTGTTAAACTCCATCCATGTCAGAGGATCACTGGCCTGCTGTTCACATAGGCTTGTCAAGAGTTTTTCCCAGCTACAGTCTCACTTAAGTGACTCACCAGTGTTCCACTTTTTAACCCTTTCCTCCCAATAGAGCAGTCGAAGAAAAAAGGCCTATCCCAACAATTGCTGAAAAAAGGATGTATGCATCTTCTAAAATACTGGTGGTCCTGGAGTTTGTTTCTTCACATAGTATTTGGTTATGCACAGTCTAGATAAAAGCAAGGATGATGTTTTTGTCATCATGGAAGCCACAGAATCTTTCTGAGGCCTTAGACACGTTATCAAATTAATTTCACTCTATTTCTCTTCTGACAAATATATTCCATAAATACCAGTATATGATAGGATGAAATAAATTAAATATTATCTATATAATAGATAAATATACATATATAATTACATATATTATATTTCTGGGAGAAAATAATTTTTAAAGAATGTGCAGGCAAATAGAAAGTGGTTTAGGAAATGAGTATGACAGATATTTTGATCAAGGACAAGTTTTTTTTAAGGAATCTGAACATTTTAAATAAAGTTAATACAATCAAATGGTGATTGCAAAATGCTCTGAATACTGTGGTCTTCATTATCAATATCTATTTCTTGGACTCCTGGTTCTGCACTTATGAAAACCTTCATATTTATACTTTTACTAGGTACACTGTCCAAAATGTAAAAAAAATCATTTCTGAGAAAGCCAAGAGAGGTGGTTTGGTTTGGTTTGGTTTGGTTTGGTTTGGTTTGGTTTGGTTTGGTTTGGTTTGGTTTGGTTTGGTTTGGTGGTGTGTGTATGCGTTTGTTTTTTTTTTTTAACAGGACCATTTGATCACAATTCTTGATCTGACAAGAAGAAATGGAGTCTGGTTTTAATAGCCAGAGGAACAGGCATTGTTTATCTGCTAGGCACAAAGGAGCCCTATGATGTGTCAGGAACGTTCCCATCACACCTGGGACCATGTCTTTACCACAGAGCAGGCAAGCCCCATCCTCAGAAATTCTACCATTCCTTCTTCTACACAAGTGTTTTTAGTTGACTATGGGTTGAACAAATGCATTCCTGTACTTTGATAAACTGCAGTTGACTTTGTTGAACTGAAATCTCTAAATGTGCATTTTTATAGGAAGCAGATAGTTCCTGTACCATGTGTGGATAAAAACGGTAATTATTGAGTAGAATTGTCTATAAGTTGCATTTATCTTCTTAAGCGGTCTTCTGAGTATTTCTGCTTTCTCTCACTGGCTGAGTGACAAAGGCTACTATTGATCTAATTAATGTCTTCCTAGCAAAGGTAATGTCATACTTAAGTAAGGTTTCTAAGTCCCTTTAAAAGTTTTGGAAAATCTAGAAAAACTTCTAAAGAAATCTATCAAGAGCCTATCCTGCTTATTCTGCATTCATAAAATATCACAGTCAAAGGAATATTCATTGACATACAGTCTTAAAATAAATTGCATGGCAGAATGATACTCTCATAATCTTGAGTTTATATGTAATTTATGAGATAATTACAGCATACTGCTTATGGTTTGGGCTTTTTTTTCTATTTTTTTTCCTCACAGCTCGTCCTGTCTTCTCCAGCCTAGATCTTTTAGTGGGTGTGGGTATCTCTGCTGTTACAGAAACTAAGGAACACTATTTATGTCTTCCTAGCACAGAATCCCTTGAATAGATGCTAGCTCGGGTGAAATATGAGTAAATTACAACATCTTTAGAGAACTTGATGAATTGACTGAAAGATGAAGAATGCATGGGTTTAAAAAGATGACTTTTTCCTTCACCCATTAATATCTTCAGTAAATTTCCACAGTACAGCTGAGATAGACAAAATAACAGAACTTATGAAATTTGTTTATTACAATTCATTTTTTAGCATTCAAATGCTATTTTCATAGTCTCATAAAAATTCAGTCAACAAGAATCCATTTTTTTTTCCTGCTATACTCCTGAACATAATGCAGTCTTATGGAGGTATGCTATTAAATGCAAATTTTTTTTTTGAAAACTCAAATAGTTGCTGAAAATTTTTTTAAAACACTTATTTTAACATGTGAGAAAATTCTTCTTTCGCAAAAATGGCTGAACTACTTTTCCAACACCTGTGAGACAGTTTCCTTCCAAAGAGAGCAGAAACTTGTGTATTTTAAAAGAAAAGATAACAGTTGCATAAGACTAGAAGCCAATGAAAAGTGACTATTTGTGGTAGACAGTGAGCCCATGGCACAAGGGATTATGANGGTGGGTGTTTGTGTGGGTGGGTGTGTGTGAGTGTGTGTGTGTGTCTGTGTGTGTGCAGTAGCTGCCGAGAGACTTTCTGCTAGAGTTGGTTTTGGAGTCACAGCACCCCACCAGAGCACCCCCGGAACTGACAACTATTGGAATGACGTCTGTAACCGTAACTACAGATGTTGCTACTGACCCTGCGTAGGAAATCACATGGAATTGATGAATCAGAGAAGAAAAAACCAAACCAACTCTTTCCTTATCAATGAAAATAGATTTCAAAATACGTATCTGCAGTTTTCTTTAGTTTTGTTCATATTTTGCAGCAAAAAAGTTGCTGAGGTGGGGAAAATAACTGCACTGAAAATTTTTCAGTGATCATTACCATATGTGACTTGTAAAACTGTAAATCTGTACCTGAATCCTACACAGCATGCACATGGATATTGTGTACAAATGTAAAAAAGAAGTAATTTTCCAGACACCTTTTCAATATCAGTAAACAATATTAAATGCTTAGGACGATATCTCTATAGGTGTCGATAAGAAAGACCATTGTAAGACTCTCTAACCTATATAGTTCTCTTTCTATTCCAAGGCTGATGTGGTCACTGCTAGAGTTGAACTTGGCAGACACAAGACAAAAATAATGTGTTTCAAATTTTTTTCTAGCAGTGGCAGCTGTGTTTTGTGCTGACTTTCTGGCTGATTCTGTTTTCAATTTTTATGACAGATACAAATAGCTATTGGTTGCTGAGAGTTTATAGCATTTGAGGAACAGTTTTTCAGATCTCACTCTACACATTTTTCTATAATGTTCAAATGCTGTAGATAATTTACATATTCTTTAGATATTCTAGAATAAGCACAAGAGAGCTGGTTTCCATTACCTATGACTCCATTACTGTTTTCTGCAAGAGTATTCACGCTGGTTGCACTCAATTATTTTTCTAGTAATATTTTTTGTTTCCTCTAAATTTCTTCTGGAACTGAAATATCTGTTTGCTAACATAATTTGATTTGTATTAACATGTAGGTCAGGTTGTGGGTTTTTGGTTTGTACTTTGGTTTGGTTTTATTTTTTCTGTGTTTATATAACCATAGTTTAAAAATTATTTGAAAATAAATGTAAATCCAAATTACTTCTAGTTTAAAATGTCCTTCTTAATATATATATGTCTTTCTTCTACTGGATCAAAATAATTTTAATAGACAACTGAAAAGGAATTCCACTAATACATAAAGGATGTGGTTTCCCCCACATAGTTGTTAGGCAGTTTCCACTACTAGTAGTGTTGTCAGTCAGATCCTACTATTAGTATTATAGAATCATAGAATAGTTTAGTTTGGAAGGGGCTTTTAAAGGTCACATAATCAAATCCCCTCCAGTAGTGCCTGCAGGAAGAAGATCAGAGCCATCTGATATTGACAAATGACAATCGGCAAGGCCTCTCTATATAATATATTCAGTTTTATACTTACTGCTACAAAAGTTTGTACTTCCAAAGTGTCATTTTTTATATGCCTCTGTCCAGGAGCTGAAAATCACAGTTTGTGAGCCCAAAGTATACCTAATAGTCTGAGTTAAAATTGATAACTGGAACCAAAGTTACTTAAGCCAAAATAGGCTGCTGGTCATCAATGATTAATTACAGAAGAGACCTAAGTCCTAAGGGCTACATAATTTTAAGGAAAAAGGATAACTATGAGGAGACCTTACCATGACTGACACATTGATACAGCATGAGTAAACTTACGACAGCTATGAAATTCCTTATCAAGAACTGCAGGAAGCTGTCATTTTCCCATCCACTCTTTGATGCCTCTGGAGTTGCCATAGCTCAGGCTTTGCACTATTCTGCCTTCTCCTCCTGGGTTGGCCCCAAGTGGCAGCCAAAATCCCACCAAGTCTCTCTGGCTGACCCCAGAAGGTTTGCAGGAGGAAACAGAAAGTGCAGTAAAAAGAAAGTCCAGGGATCAAGATGTGAAATAGTTCATAAATTACCTGATTTTTTAAAAATGATATTATTTATTGAAAAAAACCCCAAAACACTCAAACGTTAAAGTGTATGGCAGACACCTTTCCTCCCCCTTTCCCATGCTTGACTTTATTCCAAACTCTTTTCCTTTCCTCTTTCGATTGTGGCAGGTCACACTCAGTTCTTTCAGTGAGGCGATGCACAGCACGGGACAGGAGGATGTTGTGGTCAGAACGTAGTGGCTTCTCTCTTTCAATCCTCATTCTTTTCTTCTGCTCTTCCGAGGGCTTTCCATGGGTGGCAGTTCCTTCAGGAACTCCATCTGTCCTGGTGCTAGTCCTACACAGGCTGCAGAAAACACCTGCTCCAACATGGAGAACCTTCTCCTCCTCCTCCCCCTCTGATGCCTGTGTTGCCTCTGCTGATTTTCACTTGTTTTTTTCTTCATTTTCCTCTCTCCCTGTAGTACTTTTGTTCCTTAAATATGTTTTCACAGTTGTCACCAGCTTGGCTAATGGACTCAGCTGTGTCCTGTGGTGGGTTCATCTTGAATCCAGCTGGAAACATCTGTGTCCAGTGAAGGGCAGCCCATGTCTTCTGCTTACAGAGGCCACTCCTGCATCCCTCTGTTACCAACAAGCTGACTAATGCATCCAGTACACAATCCTACTCCTTTTTTAGTTTAAATGCCCTCATAAGAAGCAGAATTATCAGTCATACTGAAAGTTCTGCTCTAGTTGAAATGGTGGAATATATACAGCTTTGAAAAAGAGATCCCTTATTGAATTGTTTAAATCTGATATTCATAATCTATTTTCAAAAACCTTGGGAATCTGATAGTATTAAAGGCAACAGCTGAACAGTATGCCTCAAATGTAATTGTATGACTATAGAAGTATTAGTGAGCATCCTCTTGAATAAATAACACATCAATATTATATCTGCCTTTGTTTAGGTAATTACTAAAAGTTCCAAATTAATTGTATTTACTTTAAGTAATTTTAATTAATTAAGTAACTTTAACTCATTAATATTATTAATTTCTATAATAATTTTAGCATTCCATGAAAATATTATTATATATACAATATTACTTTAAATGTATATCTATATATATAAATTGTTCCTTCCCAGTAGCTTATAAAATTGTTCCTTCTGTTACTGACTTTAATTTTTGAAAGAAAATATTTTGAAATTGACTATTTATAATAAGGCAGTGATCATGCTATAAAATGTGCTGCCTCTACTACCCTTGTACTGCTCTTGTTACTGCCTACAAAACACCCAGTTCTCTGCTAGCCGTGACAGAGCTCACAGGAAATAACTCTGGAAACCTATTTCTCTTGCATTTTTAAATGTTGCACCCATTGTCTCTAAATAGAAGACAATATATGTCAAAGTGTGTAACATGAGGTAATGCATTGAATTATACTGCTATGCCACCTACAGCCACATGTATGCATTTCTGCCAGAAATGCTTTTTCCTTAAGTAAAAATAATCACATAAAGCAATCTAATCTAAACGTGCAGTGTCTTCTCTGTGTGTTCCCTGTTTTCCATGCAAACATAGCACTGATGAAAACATATTGAGCTCTCCATGGTTTTAGAGGAAAAAGTATTGATTGGTTTGATTATCTTTCCAATCACAAAAGCTGAAAGAAAAAAGTAAAAGAAAACCTCCCTAAATATACTAAAGACTGTTTCTATATTGTTTTTATGCAATGAATAAAGTTTTAAGGCATTAATGTTGTTATCTTAAAATTGGTTGTCTTTGCAGTGCTCATGCGAGTTGCAGCCAAGACTGATAGAAACAGATAGAAAACTTCAAAGGTTTATACACTGTGAGCCATGCACACTTTAAATGAGTGATGTCTAAATAAATATTTGGAGTAGTTGATGTATCAGAATTTTTTTCACACTTACCATCTTTTCCCTGTTGGATATAACATTAAATGTTATGTAAAAGATTTACTATAGCAATTTTGCAGCCAATTACTTTTAAGACATTTTCTTGCCTTAAAATATAATTGCCTGAAGAAAAATGCAGCCTAGAATAATATAAACTAAAAGCAGCATTCCTTATAATTTCACAAAGATGGTCAGTCTCTTCCTAGCAACAAGACAGAGCTCTAGCTATCCTAGCATTACTGCCTGTTGTGATTCTCATGAGCTGCTGCTAGTGCTGTAATTTCTCTTCCTCAAATGCCCTGAAAAACACTCTCAGGATCGAAAGTACAGTTCCTTAAAAATATATTGGTTTCCTTTACAAAAAAATGTGTCTCTGAATATGAAATGTTTAAAAGTTTGCAAGTAGTGGAATTTACAAAAGAAGGGTTTTTTTGGCTGCAATAGGCTTGGTTTGCAGCGCTGCAAAGATGCAACACAGCCAAAGTGGGGCTTGGTGTTTCTGATTTTCATTTTATTAAAATTTCCAGGATTCATTTTCATAGTATGCTTTAAAAATATAAAATTCATTTTTCCTTCCCCCGCTTCCCTTCTCCCTTCTTTCTGCCTTTTTAACTCAATGCATGGAGCACGACAGCATCTTTAATACTCTCTGCTTACAGTACAGATTTAGAATTGCTGCGTAAGGAAATCCTGATTCTCCACATCAAAGAGGGCAGGCTGATAGCTTTAAGAAAGTGTCAATGTAGCAGTGTTGTACTTAAAAGAAGATCTGGTACCACACCCATGTCTGAGGTCCCAGTGGGCCTGGTAAATGGCTGGAAAGTGTCACTCAAGCTGCGAGTTGCAGCCAGACAGAGTCAAATGTCAGCACTGTTAGTACTGTGCTGGAGCAGAGCAGCCAGGGGAGCGGTGTTCAAGCATTGCTTAAGGCCATTTTGTACTGGGTTTGGAAACAGTGTGGGGAGTTACTTTCACATCACTGCAAATTGTGCCTGTTGAATGAAAAAATTCTGGGGACTTCTACAAGCTTAAAGACATTCAGAGAGTTTGGCTTGAAGTAAAATAGAAAAGCTTTTGCTTCAAATGTATTTGAAGAGGAGACAACGAGTAGGGATTAGGGAAAGAGTGAGGTAGTCATGCTCCTATAAGACCCAGTTATTTTTTCAGCCACAGATACTTCAGAGCTCATTGCTGGCACTGCATATTTGGGAAGTTGTTCAAGGGACACAGAGACATGTAGTCTTCCAAAAGTGAAAAGAACTTGCTATGGGAATAGAAGGGAAGACAAAAGATTGAAAATGAAAAAAAATAGGTAGATTCACTGGTACATCTCTAAGGAAAAGGAACTGGAGCAAAATACAGGTGAGGACAAAAGAATTGCCAGTAGGTGAAATGCAGATGAGACAAATCACAGAATCACAGAAAGCTGGCATCAGAAGGAACCTCTGGAGATCATCTAGCCCAATCCCCCAGCTAAAGCAAATTCACTTCAAGCAAATTGCAAAGGATTGCATCCAGGTGGGCTTTGAATATCTTCAGAGATGGATATCCCACAACCTCTTTGGACAGCCTGTTCCAGTGCTTAGTCATTTTCAAAGTAAAGATTTTTTACCTCAAATTCAAATGAACCTCTGATGTTTTCAGTTTGTGTCCATTGCCCCTAGTCCTGTCACTGAGCACCACTGAAGAGTCTGACCCCATCCTCTTGACAGCCACCTTTTAAATATTTGAATGCATAATGCTCTTGAACCACTGAATGTAAATTTGGGAAAAAAACGCATAAATGGTTCTTATAGAGGAAATGGAATGAGCTTTGAGGGTAGAGGTTAATGGGACATCCTCTGGAGGCG
Organism: Aleadryas rufinucha; assembly: GCA_013397815.1. NCBI lineage: Eukaryota > Metazoa > Chordata > Aves > Passeriformes > Aleadryas > Aleadryas rufinucha. The sequence goes on from VZTH01010904.1 coordinate 38,435, forward strand.
AGTAGCAAGTGGAGTACTACCATGCTCTGCCCTGGGACCTGTCCTGTTTTGAACATTTTTAACAAGGACATGGGGGCAATGATTCCCTGTTAAAAAGTTTGGCGGACAACGCCAAGCTGGAAGGACATCTGCTGTTAAGGAAGACCAAGACAGGCCATAGGAATGGGCCAAAAGGAACTCCAAGCAATTCACCTAGGTCAATGCAGAGACTCCCTGACAGTGCTGCAGGTTGGGCACTGAGGGACTGGGAAGCCAATTTGCAGAAAAGGTCCTGGATCAGCAGGGCTCAGAAGCTGAGGTGACCAACATCAATAACAGCAGTGTGGCCAGCAGACCCAACAAAGGGATTGTATGATGCTACTCAGCACTCCTGAGACCACATCTGGGTGTTGCATCTGGTTTTAGGTCCCCCAGTACATGAAAAGCATCAATAAACAAGAGTGAGTCCTGTGGAGACCACAAAGGCTGATGGGGCTGGAGCACTTGCAGGTAGTGTATACTTGATAACTAAACAAAAATACTCAGGGAATAGAGACATTTTGCGCAGAAATATTACAAGACCAGGTATTCAGCAGTCATAGTCATTGTAGGGCTTGGCAAGCAAGTCAGAATCATCAACAAAGCTATTTCCAGCTCTTCAGATTCTGAGATAATGAAAAACCTGGGAGATGAAGACATACAGATATACCACCCTCTTTCAGAAACAAAAGTTCACAGCTTCATCTTTGAAGTTGAATAAACATTTAGCTTTCAATAACAATTATTTGGACACCTAAGCTTAATCTGAGATTTCAAACTCATTGAAACAAAATATATTTTACTCCAAATGGTAACATTTTTGAGATTCAGACTTTATAAACTGTTCTAGTCACTTTATCTCCCTTAGAGGACACGAAAATCTTCAGTAAAGGATAGAGCATGGAGTGTGTCTGTGGAATGCCACTTACAGCAAGATAAGGTTAGGAACAGGAGGAACAATGGGTAGAAATTTTATTCCAGTAGAATTAGGTAATAGATAATGGTATTATTTTTTTTCATCATGTTTCATTCTTTCTTTGACTTAAATCATACTTTCTGGCTGCCTGTAGGTAAATTTGAAAACTCGTAAGCTCTTTTTTTCTTCTCATGTCAGGGAAAAAAATTTCATAAGCTAACCTATCCTATTACAAAACCTATGTCTGTCTTCAATGTCTTTCATAACTTTCTCTTGGGCAAGGTTCAGAATCAATATTCCACCCTTGCTTTCCTTAGTCTATTAGATGACCTTTAGCCCATGAGCTAGTATTTTATTGTTAATTTTGTCTTTCTATGAGGTTCCATGTTTTTGTCCCATCCTAATTCTGCTACCATTTCAAGTGCCTCTTTAAATTCTAGTCAAGGTATCCCCAGAATTTCTGCAATAGGTCACCCAGATTTTCTTCTGGAATACTGGATTCCTTTCCATCATAATTTTCACGTGAACAAATTCATTCAGTTCCTCTCCTTTTCTGGGTCTGACTCCCTGTATCTGAGATAAAATTTTCATGTAGGGTCAAGTCAAAATTCCTAAATTTCATTTAAAGACAGCTTTTCTCCCTCATTTCACAGACACTGTAAACACCATGAACATCTTGTCAATCTGAGGTTACTGCTGAGATGTTATGTGTTATTTCTTCAGGGACTGCAATTTTTCTACATATCATTAATAAAATGTGCATTTTCATTGCTGTCCCTCTTGCCTTTTCAGGCCTTTATTATCTCACATTTCAATTTAAATTCTCTCTGCTGTTGCCTGAAAAAGTTTAATTGTACCTAGAGCAATATATCAGTTATCAGCAGTCAATCAATGCCCAGATGTTTTCCTGCCTTTCAGATGTTCAGACAAGTATATTAGTGAGATTTTTCTTTTAAATACTCAGATAATCACTTCCTTGACTTATATTATGTCTAAATTCTCTCTCTTTCTGTGATATCTGTATGGACTGTTCCGTGCTAGCAGCCACAGACAGAGAATAATAAGATCCTCCTCTGACAATTTAATTTACTATACTTTGCCATATTTTCATTTCTTTGCTATAGCAAATTGTTGCCCGCCCCTTCATACTGAAATTTTAGAGTAGTCCTTTTCTGAGTTTTTGGCAAATATCTGCACCATGTCTAACGCAGCCAACACTTTTTTAGGATAAATAACAAGTAACAGTACTATTGCTATTACTATTAATAACACTATTAGGGTCTATGGTAAAGATTTACAGAAGTAGAGAAAAATAATTTTCAGAACAAATTACTGTATTGTAGATTTGTTTTAGAACAGATTACAGTGTGTTCTTTTCTTACCCTGTCATAGAGCAGAAAAGAATTACCTACATTTATCACAAGCTCCTATCTACAAATAACAAAAGGTGGTGAAAAATAAAATCAAGTAGATGGGGAGAAAGAAAAGGATAGAGTTGGGAGAGAAAATGAGAGAGAGGATCAGAGAGAATTTCTTGACAAGTTTTTCTAACATGTTCTACTCATTCCTAAGTGCAAATGGCATTTGGTCCCTTACCTTTGATTACATTATTAATTCTGAGAAGACATACTTTAACTCAACAGCAGAAAACTAGAAGTGCCATCCTGAGAAATTTTTTCCTTATGTTCATTTCATTCTATCAAATTTTTTTCTAAATTTATATTCTGCTTCACCAGCTCTTAAGAAACACAAAATAATAATCTTCATTGAGAATTAATAACTCATTATCTTGAAGTAAACCCACAAATGTCTAATGTCTGAGTGCAGCACAAATTCCAGTGTGTTTTCTAGATCAATCAGAATATGGATTCATAGATCATCCACAGCAGGCTTTCCAGAGAGAGATACCGGGAAGGATTTCTTTCCTTTATGGATTTGGTGAAGATCCTCACTTTCTTATCCATCTCTAAACATTCCAGCATGAATGTCCTGTGCCAGGATGGCGATTGTCAAAACATTTGCTGACCAACATAGCCTGAAATGTATTTCAATACAGGTAAAATCATGCATAATAACATTCGTCATTGTGTTCATTGTAATTTATTGTGTAAATTCTCTTATGTTATTGCTTTTTTACCCATGATTAAGTAGTTTGATATAGATTAAGGCTTTGTTGTTTAACTGTGGCATGTAAGCAATGTCAAGGGAATGAAATCGTAAAAAAAGTATTCAGTTACAAAGAAAGACATCTCTGAAACTAAAATGCCCTTTTGTCAGGGGACATATTAGCAAATCAGTATCTCTACTGGATGTCCTTCAGGGATAGAACAAGACATTTATGCTCTCCTAGGGATTATATGAATTCACTAAATAGTCTAATACTATGTATTTACATATGACTGAGGGGACAAAAAATCATTTACAACACAGAGGTCACTTATGCCACAGCAATGTAATGAGATTTGCCTTAATCATGGTACAAATATATGCCAACAAAAAAATCTGTTGCTAATGTGAAAAGCACACTTGAAAAGCAAAGTTAAAAATAAAAAGAATATAAACCCACCCTTTTTGTCTGCTTACCCTAAGATGCTGATCTGTTTGTTTTGGTCCACAAACACCAGTTTCCCTGTGTGTTGAAACACAAGGCTGAGCTCCAGTGAGGAAGTGAATGACTCTTCTTCACAGCCTATCAGTTACAGAAGGGTGGTATCAAACCAGGGAGAAAATTGAACAGCATCTTATTTCCTAAGGAGGCACAACAGCTGCACTGAGGCAGCCTCAGGTGTTCTTGGATGAAGTAGGGAAAGCGAGGATTGCATAAAAAGCCTCAGGGGGGTAACACTGATTCCAGAGAAGCAGAAGGGTAGGGGATGTTCTTTGGGAAGCCCTGGTGTAGTACTGAGCCCTTTGCATAGGACGCCCTGGGTGACAGATACAGACCGATCAGATTGCCTGTACAATCAGGCATTGCTGATACAATTGGTCTGATTGTACAGTGGGAGTTTCAAAGCAGTACAGTGAGAGAATAGTGACAAGGAGGACCTTACCTCCGGTGCTGAAACTCTTCTTGCCTGGTGGCAGAAAGCTTCCTGAGAGGTGTGGATCAGGGCTGATGGCTTTTGATGCACACCTGCAGTCCTTAACCATTTTTGTGGAGATGTCAGATCATGCTGCTGTTAGGGAGTAAATGGAACTCTTATGTAAGAACATGAAACAACTGTTCTAGTGTCTGTTCTTCTTGAATTCAGGGGTTACTTTATTTTCAAAATTAAGATGTTTGCTTTTGCTTCCATGCAGTTATACCAGTTACTTGCCTGGATTTTGGAGGAATTTCATTTGAAAAAAAACCAGTCACAGACACTTCAACATGTGTACAGGACTTTCTGTGTCACAAGGGAGGTTTATGCTTTTGTGAAATGGGAAAATAAATCCACTTACCCTTTCCAAAGAGAAGCTACTATGGGAGGTATTTGAGATTGGTTAAATCATGTGGCTTTTTCAGTGACTGTCATCAACAAAGACATTAAGATATCATTTGCAAGCTTCATCTTCAGTGTGAAGTGGCAGCAATTGATACTAAAACTGCCAGAAAAAAAACCCTGTATGATAGTAGGAGAAGCCACAAGAATCTCTTAGGTGGAATGAAAACTTATTTCTTTCAGAAAAAACTAAAAAGTGTTTGAGAAATGTGTGCATCCTCTTAGCCTGAATTTTGAAGAGAGTTGCTCAGGGGTTAGGTAATTTATATTTTTGATTGTGTTTTATAAGATAAAAGGGAGTTGAACATAGGGTAAGGTGCTCCCTGTCCCAGTTCATTATTCAATAGAGGCTTTTCTTACAGTGTAGAGAACTTGGAGCAAGAGGTTTTAAAATTACTCGCAGATTAATGACTTTATTTTCTTCTCTATTGTTAGATTTGAATCATTACTGTTTCCAGCATGAGCTGTCAGTAGGGCCAAAGAAAATCCAGGGAAATGAGTTTTGTGTTTAGTTTTTATAAGCTTAATCTCATAATGATCATGGTTTCAGTTAATACTTAACAAGCACAGGTAAGAAAATATTCATCAGTTATCACACTTCCCATTAAAAAAGTAGTGATAGTTAAGCTGTCATAGTGCAACTTTTTTTCTCATTATGATTAAGACAGAAATGCAGCTGTAAGTGCTCAATTTTTTTCCTTTTCTTTTTGACTTTTGCATTCCCCTCCTTAATTAACTGCTTCATCTCGATATTTCACAAGCGTGTCTGCGCTCATGTGTGTGCCTGTGTCACCTGTCTGGAGCACAGGACTGATAACAGCAGCTGCTCAGAGAGAGCATTCCACTGCATCAATTAATGTTCCATGCTAAATAAAAAATGTACGTCCTCCACACCAGTCTTGTAATAAAATAATTAATTTGATTCAAATGCTAAATTAAGTATGGCAAGGAGGTTTTTGGAATAAAGTTAAGGAGGAAATAGACAGCAGCCTTGGGAAGCCTAGAGCATGTTTTGTACTGCACCTTGAAACAAACAGCTTGACTAAAGAGTAAGTTAGTCTATCTCTTTGATGGCTGCATTACCAAGTCAAAGTCTTCAGGGCCTCGTGAGGGTTCAATGACAGAGAATATTGTAGTAGCTAGATGTAGGACACGTAGAACTTAGGCTTTTTGATCAAGTTGTAATAAACAGCTTTAATTAACTGGGCTTCCCAGAGGGGATTAAAGAGCAGTGAAGAACTCTTTGTTTTATTATTTAAGATTCAAACTATTACTTCCGTTAGGCATATTCAGAGTTTACAGCTAGGATCCATTGCAGCAGAGATTACACATGTGGTATACCTGATATGTTTTTCTTCTTTGGCTTGGTAAAAATAAAAGCCTTCAGGTTCCATCTGTGTTTCAGAACAGCTATTAAGTAGTCATGCTCTTCTTTCCCTTCAGACAGACATCTGCTGACTCGCAAGTAAAGACAAGAGAAAAAGAAAGAGAAAATAAGAAATTTGTACTGGTGATGTGCTGTATTCCCATTTTGAAATCTATTTTAATTTGAATCTCTCTGCTATTGGATGACCAACCACTGGTCAAAGACACCACAGCAGTCTGATTAGAAATCACCCTGGCAGTTACTAGAGCAAACAAAACCCATCATTCTCCCAATGAACATGTAAAAAGCAATGCAGTGCTGTCTCCTTAGCTAATCAATGTTTTGAAACAGCATTACATGGATCACTCCTAGGGACTTAGCTCCCTCACTTGTTGTCTCGCTTTGCAAGTACAAAGGTACTTAATTTTGCATGCATACTGACAATTAAACAACTTGAACCATGGTCCTGATAACAGCAATAGATTTTAAGAACTAACAGCTGACATACGTACTGAAAAGCAAAAAACTCCAAACCTTTTGACATCTTTTCATAAACAGATAATTGATTAAGCTGTTTAAACAGTGTTTTCATCCCATTGTACACTAAAAATAGACATTTACCAGTAAGTATGGCTAAATCCAGCCTGAAACAGGGGACTCCAAGGTGGTTTGTCAGCTGTCAATTGACTAGCATTGCTAGACACCCTTAAAGACACACCAACTTATTTTCAAATGTAAAATATGTTACAGTAACTACTAGCTCCCTACTTGAAGAGAATTTTTTGAAGCCATAGCAANAGGTACTTAATTTTGCATGCATACTGACAATTAAACAACTTGAACCATGGTCCTGATAACAGCAATAGATTTTAAGAACTAACAGCTGACATACGTACTGAAAAGCAAAAAACTCCAAACCTTTTGACATCTTTTCATAAACAGGTAATTGATTAAGCTGTTTAAACAGTGTTTTCATCCCATTGTACACTAAAAATAGACATTTACCAGTAAGTATGGCTAAATACAGCCTGAAACGGGACTCCAAGGTGTTTTGTCAGCTGTCAATTGACTAGCATTGCTAGACACCCTTGAAGACACACCAACTTATTTTCAAATGTAAAATATGTTACAGTAACTACGAGCTCCCTACTTGAAGAGAATTTTTTGAAGCCATAGCAATGGGTTAAAATACTCACAGGTAAAAGAAATAAATAAAACAAAAAGAGTAGACTTACAAATCTATCCCAGGTCACATTTCTTTAAAGACATAAATTCAGTATGAAACATCAAAATAACGGAGATCTATTGATCCTACAGGAGAGTTTCCAAATGCTAAAGAGGAATACTCTTCCAGCAGAATTAGACTGTTCAAACACAACTATCAGAAGACAAGATAGGAAAGGTAAAAATTTTAACTAAACAGAAAAAAAATTAGAAAGTTTTGTTTTATAGTGAATCAGAGAATTAAAAAAAACAAAACACACCAATATTGATCCCTTCATATACCACAGCACAACTTGCTTTTTGAATGACTTTTTTACAGTAAAAGATTTGATTTTTCAACCTGTATGAAATTGTTTCCCTTTTAATTATTAAAGAGCAACTTAATGGGACTAAACCTAGTTAACATATAAATAGATATACAAATCAAAACACAATGTTCAATAAAGGTCACAAGGTCACAATAAAATATACATATAAAAAAATTGAAGTTAAGTTAAAATTTCCCTTCTTAATATTGCATTTTTGCTTTTGAACTGTGATTACCAGGGATTGGTACTCATTTAAACCTCATTGATATCAATGGCAAAACTCTTCCTGGCTCCAGGAGCACAAAACAAGCTGAGGAGCACCCAGAGACTCACAAAGAATGTGACACTTTCATTCTATTTAGTGTTTTTGGTTTTTTGATACTGGAATTATAGCATCAGAAAACCCACTTGTGATTGGCATCTTTACATCACACACTTTAGGACACAAACAACTTCCCAAGGCAAATATAGCTGAGAAATAAGAGAAAAATGGGACTGGAAAACAGAGATAAAGTGACTTGCTCAAAGTCTTGAAGCAAGGCAGTGGAAGATCTGAGAAAGGTCCTCCTGAGCAATTATACTTGCTGGACAACACAGCCTCCTTGTACCAGCACTCACAGACTACAGCTGCACATGCTCCAAAATAGGGCTACCAAAAACATAGACTGAGATGAATTGTAATCCTGAAAGAGAAAGCTGGCATGATGAAATGTGATCAAAGAAATAGTGCTTACATGGACCAAAAAATTTGCAGCAGTGATGTCAGACAAGCTTGCAAAACAAAAGCAACGAGAAAGTTATTTGGACTGAAATATTTTATGTTAAGCAGAATATTCAGAAGCCTTTTTTCAGTGAAATTGTCCAAAATAATTTCACAGAATTTCTCTATTTTTTAAACTTTTTTTTTTTTAAGGTTACAAAATCTATTTGCATATACTTCTTGACAGAGTCCTTCTAGAAATCAATGAGCATATAAAGAAACAAGCATATAATTCATTAAGAACTGCAATATTTTTAAAATATATACATACTCCTGTTCCAATTTGAATATAGAGAAAAATTTATTAAATGGGCTGTATTATTTAGTAGAAAAGACAGATACAGAGGAAAAAAGTTGTGTCATAGTTCAAAACAGATAAATTACTGTCTTAATAGTAACCATCATGACAAAATAAAAATAAATGTCTTAAAAAAATAATGCTGAAGGAAAAAAGACGTAGGCATGTTGATCAGGAAGAAGGAGCATTTTACTGGAATTGTAGAAAAAGGGAAAGACATCTAATGGTTTTACAGGTGAGAAAAAGAAAACCAAAAACTGAAAAACCATGCAATTGATAAAAACCCCACTCCCCTCTCCCCCAACTTTTCTCCAAAATGTCTTCTTCCTTTCGAGTCAGTTTGCATCAGAAAGGAAGAATCATTTTCTGCTTTAAAGATGGGAATAAACTACCAATAATATATACTTGCTTTGCCAAAGGTCTTCTGTGGGATCTTGGGAAAGCTATTTAGCTTCTTTTCGGTTTAACTGCCTGGGCTATTAAATAAGAATGCTGTGTTTTCCTACTTGGAGTCCTTCAGAATGTGAGGAAACAACCCCATATCATGAAAGCATATTGCCTAAAAAATATCACCTTTCCAAGGATAATTTAAAAAGTATAGTCCCTATATATTCACCAATAGTACCATAAATTAGATCTCTGTTGAAGAGTTAATATGGAGCCAACCAGAATAAGACAGAATTAAAACTCATAAACCATTTTTACACTCTATTTAGAAGGAATTGTTTAGATGTGGAAATGATAGGTTAATGGATACAAACAGAACAATGTTTGTAGTGGAAGACAATATCTTTACTATGACAAATTGATGTTTTCAAAGAGATATACAACAAGCAATCTTTTCAGAGTGGAAGCAAACTTGTGTGACTGCTGTTTTCTCCAGTCACTTCAGATGGTCTCATAAAAACTATTATCTATTCCTACAAATCTTTTCTTGCTTATAAACCATGGTCAAATGTAACTCCTTAAAAGTAATTTTCAGGAACAATTAGACTAACTACCATAGGAACTCCTAAACAGTTAAGCTTGCAGATCAGCCTAATCAGAAATAAGTAGAAAGTAACAATAAACTCACAAGGTTATTATTCAGGAACTTGCATTACTGAGGTCTGAAAGAAATCAGACAACACAACAGGACCACCATAAACCGCAGTTCTGTGCTTATGGTGTTTTGATTTTACTGGACAGCCTCTAAGCCCTCTGAGCAGTTGATTAAAACTAATGTTCCTTCACTTTAAGATTTGATGAAGCAGTTAACTCTTTCCTATTTGCAAATTTGGTTCCACAATCTCTGGTTTTAAAAAAAGTATTCATGTTTTTTTGATAAAACCTTTATTACATGCATTTAAAAAAAAAAAAAAATCAGGTTATTTAGGAAAACAGTGTCCTTTTCCCGTGGTGCTGGGAATTGGCTGCTGCCAATGATCCTGCCTGCCTCCATCCAATGGATGGAGAACATTTCCTAAGTAAAATAAGAGAAAAATGAAACTTGTTGCACTTGCACATTTTATGACATTGTTCTTGTAAAAGAAAAAAAACCAAACAATCACAAAGCAAACCAAAAGTAAGTATTTCATGGTTTAGGTTTGAAAAAGGCCCAAGATTTTCCTGACCCTGCAATCCAATAATCTATCTGTGATAAATTCTCTCACTTCCTTTGTCTAAGAAAACTTTCTGTCAGACATTTTCTTATTCAATCTGTCTGACAAAGTACTGGTTTACAGTCTTGCTTTCTGCTCAGAGAAATGGAGAAGGGACAGTGTTCCTGCAGGCTACAAGCCCAATGAGAGACATTCCCCAGGAACATGGCATTCTCCTGGCTATATAGATTCTCCCCAGCCACAAGGCAGTCACATCCCTCACATCCCTGTCCCGGTTCCTCTCATCCCAAGGGTATGGGTCTCCAAGCTGTCCCTTTCACTGCACCTCATTTCATCACAATCCATTTGGTTGTAGTCACTCCATTTCCAAATTTTCTTGTTTCTTTCAGCTGCATTCTATTTGATCATATTTCCTTTCCAGCGTGTTTGTCACACTTTCTTCTCTGTTTCCAAGATTTCATTTCCTTTCCTGATAGGAAGAATTTCATTTCAGGAAAGGAAATGAAATCTTTCAATTTCAATGAGGATCAATTCGGCAAGCTTTGGTCCATTTCCCTGCACTTCATGTCATCCCATGCCATTTCATTGTTTTCCCTTCAGTGCAGATTTTTTTTTTAAGCATTTCATTTCATCAGTTTCTTCTCCTGTGTTTTCATTTGACTTTGTTCCCTGATTTTGGGATTTCGGTAAGTATAATTTTACAAGGTTTTGTCCAGTTCACTTCAAAAAAAAAAGAACATCCCACTGCCCAAAGACTGCTCTCTTCATACCTTTCTTCTTTGCACCACCCATGTGCTGGACACCTCAGTAACAGGATGCTTTTACTGCTCCGCATGGGGTTAGGCACGCACTGGGGATTAGGTTTGAAATAAGCACAAAGCCTAGAGCTCCATGAATACTGCAACTGCCAAAAGGCATGCCAAAGGGAGCACGGCACTGCCCCAACATTGCTCCCTCAACATGTTTCTCCTTGGTACCAGCCTCACAAATGTGCAGCTTTTAATGCTCAGGTTAGGGTTAGGGTTAGGGCTGAGAAAACCACAAAGCCCAGAGCTCCAGGGACAGTGCAACTACAAAAAGCATGCCAAGGGGAGCACGGTGCTGCCCCGACACTGCTCTCTCAGCAGCTTTCTAACTGGCACCATTCATGTGCTTGGCACCATCCATGTGCCTGGCACCTCAGCAAAAGGCAGCTTTTGCTGCGACGCTTAGCGTTAAGATTACGCTCAAGAGTAGGCTTGAGAAAACCACAGAGCCAAGACATCCAGGTATATGGCCACTATAAAAGCCATGCAAAGGGCAGCACTTCACGTCATTTCATTACATCTGATTACAACCATTTCATTTCAGAATTTTCCTTTATTTCTTTCCATTGAATTTCATTTCTTTAGGAGTCCAGCTTAGTAAGTTTGTTTTAATTTGTTCTCTGACTGAGATTTTATTTCCTTTCCTTTCAGGAAAGAAAATGAAATATTAAAAACAGAGAAGAAAGTGTGACAAACACTGTGGAAAGGAGGTATAAAAAAATAGAATGCAGCTGAAAGAAACAAGAAAATTTGGAAATGGAGTGTCTACAACCAAATGGATTGTGATGAAATGCGGTACAGTGAAAAGGACCAAAATTTGCCCAAATTAACCTTAGGGATATCCCAAAACCAGGGAACAAAGTCAAATGAAAACACAGGAGAAGAAACTGATGAAATGCTTAAAAAAAAAATTCTGTACCAAAGAGAAAACAATAAAATGACATGGGATGACGTGACGTGCAGGGAAATGGACCTAAGCTTGTCGAATTGATCCTCATTGAAATTGCAAGATTTCATTTCCTTTCATGAATGGCCAAAGACCAAGGCCTGGTTTCCATGAAGCATATCTCTTCAGCCAGAGCTTAAATTTCTGAGAAAGTTTCTAGGCTGGTAAAAAAGAAAAGCTGCAATAAAATCTGAGGAGTGGAGCAAGGAAAGGTTAATAAAAACAGTGAGAGTTGCAGACAGAAAACTTACTTAAAAAAAAAGTGCAGTTCTCAAGCCAAGGATGCAACTGGGTAAGTACTACCAGAAAATATTTATAGCACTAAAGAAATAAAACACGGATCTGGAAGACTGCAACTCAGCAACACTGAGGATGTGTTGATACTGACCCATCCCTACCTGAGTGACTACTTCCTAGAGAGTAAACCTATTTTGTGTGCTATAATGAACTTAGGGAAACGTTAGTATTTATCCTAGTAGTTCATTTGTAGTCACGCCCTGATGGTATGCACTAGCCGAACTCTTATTCGAGACCAGGACCCATCTGGGTCCAACTATTAATTAGGACTGCTTCTACCCTAAGGGCTCATCAATCTCCTATAAACAGCTGTGGCTGCAGGGCGGGCACAAGCCCTATAAATCAAGCCCTGGGAGGAGCCCTTGGTGGGAGAGGTAGTTCAAGTTCTTGTGAGTTGCTGGAGCTCTGTCC
>VZTH01010905.1:0-56885 GCA_013397815.1 Aleadryas rufinucha
CCTGTTCCTGAGGATCAGCTCTGGAGTATATTGTCCTTTGTACTATGCTTTGTTTTCACCCTAGAAGGAACTCTTTACTTCACCTTGGAATAGATGGTGGTGGTGAGTAATCCTTGGCATGGAAAACTGTGGGGGGAGGATCCAAGGAGTCAGAATTTTAAATTTCCCAGAAAGATTAAAGAAGTTTTTATGATAAGTTTAATGATTAAATATAATTTCTTTCAGGTTATGAGAATCATGATTCTAATATATATTTTTATAAAAATGACTGAAAAGTGAAGTTCTATGCAAGGGCAACACATTTTTTCTTTCATGCAATTTAAAAGTAAATATCAGTATTATTTGGTTTTGCCACCATCAATTCTATTATCAGTGCAATTTTCATATAAAGGTTATTGTGTTGACCAAATATTAGCCAATCTGAATTCAGGCATTTAAATGATGGACCTAAATTAACACTCTAGTTAAGCTGTCTGTTTTTCCTACGTATTGTACTGAATTTTCATGGTAAGGTTTTGGTAAAAGGATGGCTTCTGTGAGAAGACAACAGAAGTTTCTCCTGTGTCTGATAGTGGTGCTCATACAGAACAAAAGATCAATAAAAGGTAAGAAAGCCTACTGATAACAATAAAATATTTAAAAATAGGAAAATACAGTGAGAATTTAGAGAAGACCAAGAACAGAATTATCTCCTGATTGACATAGATAATGAGGTAGAGATTCATCAATTTTAATGCAATACAAAAAAAATGCATTGGTGTATCAGGGGAAAAAACCATCACGGATATGGTGATGGAAAGGCTAGCTTAACTNTACCCTCCTGCTCCAAAAATAATAGTGAATTTGTAGCTCCAAAGGAGTGAAAAAAAATAATAATTAGGATCTCGAACCATGTTTTTGAGTAATTAAAAAAAAAATCAGGGAGGAAAGTGACATAAAATGTATATAAAAACTACTCATCAGAAAATGAGAGAGAGCATGTATGCAATGGAGGACAATTCAGAATGACTTAGAAAAACATGTGAAAAAAGAAGAATGAGAACAGCCCTCTCAAAAAAAAAAAAAAAGGCAAAAGACAGCACTAAAATGAGCTGTACGTATGTGCTGATTAAGACACTAAGAAAGATGCCTTGACAATACTGTCATATAATCAACCTGGAAAGCAAGAGATAAGGACTAATACTTATGTGCACTAAGCTTTTATATTGATTTCAAACTTGAAGAATGTCTAAGGCCACAGTTGTTTTGGGAGGATGATAAGAGTAGAATCAATCAGAAAGTGAATCTTACTTTTTTTACTGAGGACTGTGGTTGATTTGATTGTTCCTTCTCTCTTTATTCTGTACAGGAGAGCAAAGAAGAGGAAACTATCAAACACAGACTTCTCTGATATGTTAGGGACATGGAGTGGAGCTGCATCTCTGAAACCAACTGATTATGGCTCCAGCTGACTTTAAAATTTTAGGTCCTGATACTGTGCATTCCCTGAAATCTACTAAAGGCTGTAGGCTTCCACACATGGTCAATTGAAGGTTTGAGGGTATCAGAATATCAATCTTCTGTTACACACAGATTATAATCAGAATATGATAAACCAACACTGATGTCTTTGCCAAAGTGATCTTTGGAACATGATTTTTATATGTAATATTTGAACTACTTCACAAAGCAAAAATGTACTACTTCCTGCTATATGCTTGAATGAATACTTGTGCTTCCACTGCAGGATATTCTTGTTCCCTGTGACTTCTCTAGTGGCTTCATTCAGGGGTTCAGCAGGAAGCTGGAAGCTTAAGTTTACCAAATCTAATCTTCTAAAGATGTGACTCCTCTGGGGTCTTCATTCAGATGTTCAGAGAAAAGCTGCAAGCATTATATTTACCTAATCTGATCTTCTACAGATCAGTTTTAATGTAGAAAGCTGCCTACAATTTCTAAGATTCAGTCTAAGAATGGTGATCACATTTGCAAAACAGAAAGATGTCTGTTGGATTGTGAACATTGTCAACAAATCCTTCAAAAAGATGTCTTGCTCATGTGCTCTAAATAACATAAATGTGCAAATAGATAATGCAGAAAAAGCATTAGGAAGGTGTCGTTATCACTGCCTCTACTCTTGGTGAATGTATTCTAGCTGCACATATGAAAATGTCTGAAAAAACATGTAGATTCTGAAAAGAGCTATAAGAAGTTCTAGACACGAAGAAAACGGCTTCATATAGACAGACTGTGAAACAGTCTGCTTAATTTATCCAAATGAGGATGAAAAAGTCATTTTATGGCAAATGCTTGTGAAGTAGCTGAAGCCAATGAGTGAATCTAATGGTGTTACATACTTGTTTTAATTAGTGAGTTTAATATATGTTTATTAACTGGCTGAAGAAAATACTGTAACTAAAATGGTCATAATTTTCTTCATTGACTGACCTGGAGAGTCAGCACCAGAGTGTCTAATTCATTCATGGCTGATAAAATAGTATAATAACTTTCTGAAAATATTTCTTATTTCAGACTGGTAAAGGAAAGTCACAGCCTAGTTTTTCATGAGTGCATTCTATGACTTTTTCTTGTATATCTCTATCCAAGCTCCTAAGTTTGTGATCTGAATTTCATAGTACTGCAACATAATTAGAATCTCTAGTGACTTTGAAAAGTGGTCAGTTTACCTAGAGGCCTTAAATAACTTTTTAAAAGCTTAAATGCAAGCATCCAATTTGGAGTCATGGTGAGAAATTGTGATGAATGCTGTGCATTACTCTTTCAACCTATTGAACCTCTACCTCTTGGAAATGAATAAAAATCCAGTAACTTCTTTGTTTATTGAGCTACTGCTTCACAGAAGCCAAACATATTCAGACAGTGAGTATTAATTAAACCACAGCACTTCTCGGAATGCAAGGGAAGATGGGGAAATGTGACTGTGCATATCTGAAAAGTAGGTTTTGGTGTGCATTAACTTTCTGTCAGCCTGAGGAAACAGGTGAGTCACTCACATGGTTGGATTTGGCTTAGAGTGATTTGGCTTAGAGTGAGTGATTAGGGATATAGATGAAAAGTATTCCTTTGTAGCATGCAGTAGGTATGGGAAGGATGTTTAAGCATGTTTTTGTTGTTCATGTGAAAATACTGTTATTTTATGCATATTTTTTGCTCCTGAACCCAAACAAAATTTGACAGTAACTGTCAATATTCATGCAGCTTTGCTATAGTAGTATATCTAGCTATGTTAGCAAAGATCATGTTTTGGTATGATGACTTTCTAGGCATTTTACTTTTTTAAATGCAGACATAAAGACTCTGCACTTATTTAATTCTGATTTGCAGGTTTATGAATCCTGTAATTAAAATCTGTAGTCTAAAATACAGATTACCTCCTGTCAGGGTAATTATTAGTCTATCAGGTACCTTGTATGCTGGTTGCTCTCTGGGGTATTGGGAACAGTGAGGAGTCCCTATGGGGTGTCAGGGCAGGAACCAGGGCCTGTTCCACTCCGCAGTGAGGAGCAAAGCAGCCAGGGCACACTGGGGCAGTTCCAGCCCTGAGTTTTGGTCACCTCCTTGGGGACAGGATCAGGCTAACGCTGGGCTGGGACATGGCTATGGGAGGCTAGGCAGAGCAGGACTTTGGGGAGTTGGAAACTGGCCCTGCTGCAGTGTCACTGGGAAGGGGGCTTCCACATGAAGAGCAATGTGTAAGAGTCCTGTTGTTTCCACCTATTTCCTAGTGTGTGAGGAGGACTCTTGTAAAAAGGAGATCATTGGTGCCTGTTATCATTTTCATGTACTTAGACTCATCAGAACATCTTAATGCAATAAACTGGTCAATAAATATATTGAGAGTTTAATATTTTTAAATTGGCGCGTCTGGTCTTTTAACATCATAGCACCAAGACTCCAAGCAATAAGAATATATGCATTGTGCAGTGCTCAGTGATGGATTTGCATAAGTTCTGTAATGACTGCTCATAGTACACTACCTCTATTGCTGGTTCCAAATCATGACCTGTAACATTAGTCATGTCCAAACATTCATTATTTCAGAAAAGTTATCTTTTTTTCTCCAGTTCAGTTTTTCCTGCTGGGTTTAAGAAAGGCTGTCCTCTTAAAATGGTTTTTAGAGAATGCTTTTTTACTCCTTAAAATATGTTTAAAATTTTCCAAAGATATCAGAGAAGATGATGGAGGTTTAATTCTTAATGAAAACAGAAAAAATATCTTTTACAAATGGAAATCCTCATATTTTTGTGATGAATGTCAATATGCATTCCAAATCACTGTGCTTTTGAGCAAATCTCTCCATTTCTTAGAGAGACAAAGAAAATCCTCATTTAACATATTCATCAGTACTTTGCAATACTAAGTAAAAGAAATAGTTTTGGTAATAGCTTAATGTACTTTTAAATTTTTTTCGTCTTTTTACTGAAGATTTCAGAAGAGGTGTTTAAAAAGAAAACAAGGAATAAAATCCATCTATTTTCACTTTATTTCTTTATTATTGTGACAGTATTTCCCCCTCTCCCCCCCCATTTTTCTGGATCTAGTAGTATTGATGTGATTGTTTTTGCTACAGATCTGAGGGCTAAATATCTGTTGCGTTTAAAATCAGATTATAAATCTTTTTCTAGAGCTGAAAAATAAACGACAGCCTAGGGTTTACAACAGCTGCTGTTGTTGAATAAGCGAACTTTATATTATCGGATGAATATCTGTGCTAAGGCTTTAGGCACATCTCAAAGCTGTAGGATATTAAAAAATAATTTGGTTTTTATTAACCGTGGCATCCTGCTGAATAAATTAGAAGTAACTTTTGATGGATTATATAAGAGAGTTTTTGTTGTCCTTTAAAATGTATAATGAATTTTTCTCAGATTAAAAGGGTTAGTTGCTACCTGTTTATCACACATTTCAGCTTAGAATGCATCACTTGTCCCATTAAAAATGAGAACTTAAATCCTCAATAGAGAATACTGGTGAATAGTGTTTCTGGGTTTTTATGGCCTTGTTTTTGCTTTCTGAAAGTGCAGACACTTTGTTCATTTTTCATAATTGTAATGCACAGATAATGGGGAGATGTGCAAAAAGATAAAAAAGATTTTTTGAGTTGCTGAGAACACAGCAGAGATACTGAGGATGCAGTTTCCATGTTTATTGACGAATGTGGGAATGCTTATAAGAGGCAACTATGTAAAAGTAATGTAAAGATTGAATATTTTCCAAAGATTAACTCCAATGTTAATTAAATAGAGCAATAAAATTTAGTTGGAGGTACACATGCCAAAAATTAAGGAATAGTGTATAAAAATCCACAGGAGAAATAAAAAGGAAAATGAAACCATGATTTAGATCATAGGTTCATATCACTGTCAGAACTTTGTTTGGATCAGCCCTCCCCTTCCATCACCATAATCTTAATGATCCTAATAGTATCCAACCAAGGCCTGAAGTCATTGTAAGTATTGAATCATTTTGCTTCCTATTTTACTTGGACTAGAAAAAAATATGGGTATGAGCCGCATCATAGGCACATTTATGAGAATTCCTGAAACAACCAACAAATTTATTCTGGACAAGAGATCTATGGGTAAAATATGTGATTAGCCATGAACATTCTTTCTGTTCTCTTGGAAGGAAGGGGTAGAAGTGTCACTGTAACAGGGACACCTGTCAAATACTTGTGGAATCCACAAATGGATGAATATTGGATTTTTCGATATACTCTGCTAGATTAAGTGCAGCTGTCAACAGCCTTGTGAGTTGTTGTGCACCTTGTGAGGCATTGGTGAGGGTCTATGAATATTTTTATAAATGCTCATGCAAGTCTTGCCTGGTGGCTTGTCTCATAGGTACAAGTGATCTGCCTCATACTGAGCCATTGATGCAGTGTCAGATATTCATGTGTGAGGCCACTTCCTCTCTGTATCGTTTGTTTTACCTATTTTTTTTTCCATAAATGAGATTTTCAGCTTAAGCGACCAAAGGTGTAACTAATCACGTAGCCCAGGTCAAGTTCTTGGGCTTTCCCCACNTTGTATCGTTTTTTTTTCCTTTTTTTTTTTCCATAAATGAGATTTTCAGCTTAAGCGACCAAAGGTGTAACTAATCACGTAGCCCAGGTCAAGTTCTTGGGCTTTCCCCACACAGAAGACCAGCCAGCACCTGACACCCTACTTCCTGTACAATTCCTTGGTCTCCTACCTCAAATGTTTTACATTAACTGTGAAATCGATGATAGTTTTATAACATTTGTCTATTGCTGTTTCATTACTGAATGATTTAGATATGAATTAACCCAGTCAACTAAACATCATAACACACATTAGAGTAAGATAATAAAAAAGAGATCTATACTAGTAAAAGGAGTAAGTTTTTAGAAAAGCCTTTCAAACACACTGCTAGAAGGACAAAAACTGGGAAAGTTAACAGCTTTAAAAATGAAGTAGGTTATGTTATGGAACTGGTCATATTGCATACTGTCTGTGGAAAAATATCTGAATTGGGAATTCTCTAAATTCATTTTGATTCTACACTCTGTTGTTTGATGCAGTTTTATAAAGACCTTTCAAGGAATACCTCGTCAAGTCTTCAGATCCTTATAGAAATTCTCATGTCCTACTCATGCAGACTCATACACAAATATTCTGGATCCACAGAATATTTATAACTTAAATAAGTTATAAGTTATATATTTAACTAATATATAACTTATTAACACTTACACAATCTCTGTGGTATTGTCTGTTTCCCAGATTGGCTGTCCTGGATAGAAATATGTAGGTTTTATGCTTCACACTTTATTCAGCCTTGTCACTTCCTTGGATCTCTGTGGTTTTTCCTTGAGCAGAGTGATAGATTCTCTAGTTCATAGTACAGTGTAAAATATAATAGATCTCAAAACAGTTACTTCTCCCATTTTCTGTGGGACACAAATCTTCTTCATTGCATTCTGTCCCATCGTCTCTTTTTGAAGAGTCCTCATTTTATCTGCTGCCCCACTTTTATTGTGCAATATCTACTTGCAAAATTTTTACTTTATTGGTAAAAAATTCTCAGAACTAATGAAAAGACATGTTCATTTTTACATTCAAGGAAAAACTGTGCTTTCCTTTTCTGCATACTTTATTACACATGAAGAAAATGTTATGTAGGAAAAAAAAGTGAAGAATTTTCTTTGAAAATAGTATTAGTAAGGAAGATAAAAATTCTTCCTGGATACAGATAATGTAATAGCTCATAATTTTTAAAGACTTACTAAATGATATTTTATTTTTTGCTTTTTCAGCCAAAATCTCCAATCCTTCTCAAATTTGTTGCAGTCTTATTAAAAATACCTTAATTCACAAATCTTATCAAATCAGAAAAATAGCCAGAAAAATTTGGTGCCTGAACCGAGAAAACTGATGAAAGTTATAAAACATTTAAATTCCTCAGTATGGACTCAAGTTCTTCAGCAATTTTCCCTATGATGTAGAAGAGGAGCAACAGATTGTTATCCTTGGGGGGGCCAGTGATACCAATTATTACATTCATATTCATCCTTTCTCTGTCAAGGATTGTCAAAAGTAGATACTAAAGGATTAGTGCAGACTCAGGCTTCTTAACAAACCTTGTAGAAAAGTAAACAAAAAGTTAAGCAAGAAGATGCATATTACCAGTCACAGTTAATCCCCTTGGTCCTAAATCCCTGCTGAATTTGCTCATCAGCTTAAATGCAAATGAGTTGTGGAAAGCCAGGCCCTGAAAACACTGATTCTCTTCCTATATAAACTGATTGAAGGTATTCCTTGCTGTAAACTCTCCTACTTAATAAAACCATCCTAGAAAATTATTTGAAACATGGAGAAAGTAATACAGGGGTAATTTTATTTTGCTAGGCAAGCAATGGTTTGTGAAACAACATTCTGTTTAGAATTGGCATAAGCATTCCTCTATTATTATATTAGTAACAGGCATTTTCCTTTTACTCTGCTTTCTAAATGTGTCCATAAAATTTGTGAAAAATACAATCTTGCTATCAAATTGTACAGAATTTGATAGTAAGTAACCCAAAATTTATCAGGTTTCATCCCATTTTTTTTTGCAATGTTTTCATAATGAGGAAATACAACATAAATAGATTTACAAAGAATGTGCTTTGGCTAAATTGTGCTGTGAAAAAGCTCATATCTTTCTATTGATTCATGCCAATTAGTGGATTGAAAATAAGAAAGCTGACTCAGAAAATATTTTTTTTAAATGGTCAGCAATATTTTAACTGAAGATGTACAAGCATAGCTCCTTAGAGATATGAGGCATCAAATATCACTTTTATGAAGTAAAAATGAGAAACTGTCATCCTTTCATATTCAATTCCCTTTTTTGAGTTCAACCTGTCACTTTTTAACTTCAAGTTTAATGGCAATTAGAGCATACAGAGATTATCACAAAAGGATATACTGAGAAAATTTCTTTTTATTTCTTCTACAACAAAATTTTAAATCCCCCCTAGATTCTAAAAGCAGTCATACCTCAAATTCATCATTATAAATTGGAAACAGGATCACAGGTTTAACTGGAGGGCAGGAGGACATGGCTTTCATAACATACCCCATAACACACATCAGTGCATTTTCATTTGTATCAGCATATTGTTCAACTACATAAAAGCAGTAAACCATTGCTACAAAGACACTCCTCTGTAATTCAGATATTCTTTTCATTGTAGTGTATACTTGACTACTTTTACTACAAATCAGCAGTCATATGTGCTAATATATGCCATATTAATTGTGACATAAATTGTATTTTTTCACCTGCTCAGTAGATGTATTGTGTGCATTAAGTGTATTGTGCATTTCAGCTCTTCAGTAAATGTGTTGTGAATATATTAATAGAAATCAGCATCTGTTTGTAAACAAATTCCTCAGAAAACAAAGAGGCAAAATTATTTAATAGCTTATTTTCAGGAATAATAACACTGGTGCAGTTTAGTTCTTTTTACTCATTGTCTTTTATTATAACTGATTTTGAATATAAATTTATCATCGATTATGCCACAACTCTCTTTGCTTTTAAGATGAATAAAAATGATATTTTCTAATATGTAATGTGGTACTCAAGATTTAAATTTCTTCTAGTTATATTGTCTAGGAAGTGATCTTTGATTATGGGGCCAAATGGCATGGTAAGCCCATATCCATTCAATTCACATACATACATCGTGCTCACATCTTCTTCCCCTCCCCAAAAAACGGAGAGGATTCAAATGTCTATTAGGATTAGCTCTAACAGATAACCCCAAACCTGCCTCTGTCTTAATCTAGAATATGCTAGTCTGCATGGGCTAAAAGTATGACGTGGCCTGTGCTAATAATCAAGAGTGTGGACAATTGTATATCACTGCTAAGGTCCACGTCTGTGTCATTTTTGTTTTACAGGTGTACACTTAACCTTCCTATGAAGTTTTAAAAAATCAGTAAAAAAAAATCCCTCCTCCCAGAAGATGGAGAAAAAAGATAGCTAATCCTAAATAGAAGAAAGTTGCTTAGTGCACTATAGTAAGCAAGAAACAAATACTGTACCCTACTCAATTTATAGGGTGATAGAAAGCAATATTAATCAATCCATGGAGTATTTTAGTTATAGACCTTCCATAAAAAGTCTCAATATGTCATCTTTCCAGGTTACTGCACAAGTTATCATCAGCACATGTCCTGTTGATGTCACATAATTGAGTGTAACAGCATTGGAGGCAGCAGATTTCTAGAACACTGCCTTCTATTTGAGAAAACAATCATACTGGGGTTGAGTACCATTCCTATCATCTTGATCACATTAAAGGTTTGAAATATTTCCTTGTAAATGAAAACAAGTGTGTTTGAAATATCTGCTTTACTGACATTGGGAATGTTTTTCTTCCCTGGCAGGCATAAATCCCAGCAAAGCAGCCTTTGTTACCAAGTGGTGTGAAAGTGTGCTCCCTAAAGCTCTCATCCCACAGTAGTCATGATGCTTCATTTTGTAGGAAATGTTCTGAATAACTCCTCTAATATTTCTAGACATCTAACTAAGTAAGGATCCTGATACCCAGATGTAATGATATTGGCATTTACCAAACCTTTGCAGGAACCAAACATTTTAACTTGTCTTTTCCTTATAATGTCTAAATTCTGTACTTTCAGTACTTCTCTTAAATAATGAAAAAAGGAAACTATTATAGAATAGAAAACATAAAGAGGCAATGAAGCTTAATCTTGCTTTTGATAAGGGTTCAAAACTACATCAACTTCAATGAGAATTTTACAAAGAAAGTTATTATAGATTTGGATCTCCAAGACTTCTGCACAGAGAGAAGTTCCTAAAAATCGGAATCACAGAATGTAGTTTTCTCAGAAGGCCTTGTAACACTCCTGCTGTATTTTTCCAAACCTATTAACTCGTACTTTTTTGTAATCATGCTACAAAAAACAAGATACTTTATATTCAATAGTGTGATAGTATTTAGTTTGCGGTAATGTAACTGAGAAAATAATTTAAAATAAATAGGCCATGGACAATGTAGCCTCCGATATCTGACTTCCATTTAGATTCACAGAAGCATGAAAAATAACATCTGTCTTGTGAATCATGAAAAAAATAATAATACCTCTCCCCCTCCAATTCATGTTAGGTAGAAAAGCAATGAAAGGTATCTAGATAATTTTGTGTCTACCAAACACAACTACTAAGGTCAAAAATCAGCAAGAACACGAGTCAAATTCTTACGCTCTCAGGCTATCTTGTGCTGTCTAGTTACAGATTTGTTCTATCCTGCACTTCAATAACTGAAAATTATTTCCTTTTAATGATGCTGAAATAACACTTATCACAAGATACTTGTGATGTATCTCTCATTGTATATTAGGCTTTCTATCCTTTCTTTGGTGATAACTAGAGTGGCAACATTCACCCTTACACATCGAGAGAATTTAAGACGGAAAAGAGAGAAAAGAGGTGCCAATTCACTGCAGCAAAGCTAGTCCCAGTAGCTGAGTGATAAAGTTTTTTGACAGAATAGTTCAAAAGTCATGTTGCAGTAATTTTTCATTGCATGTTTTACGCTCTGCAACCTATCAACAAAAATCTACAATCTTTAAGCTTATATAAGATAAACTGCCTTCAAGATACATACTTTATCACTGAAAGCAAATATACTTTGAACTGTTAATACATTTTTAGATTAGGTGATACAAGACATCAGGAGTTGTGCAGAACAATTAAAAACTAAGCAGAAAGGAAAATGTAAAGACAAGGATTATTGCTGGTGTTTTGACATTATAATACAAGCAGAGTATCCATACCTTTTCACTGAAAATTTCAAGAGCTTTTGTTTCATGTTTAGAAAAAAAAACAAGCTGAACCCCACAGCAAAAAAGTCATTTTGAGTTCAACATAGAAGCAGAGACATAAGAAAAGAAAGCACCAAGTAAAACCCACTTTTTCAAAATCTTCAAGTGAAGATGAAGAGTCAGATAAGATGAGAGGCTATCTACTTAAAAAATGGTTATTTTGTATGATATTTTAAATATCTAAGATATCCAAGGCGTCCACATGCAGCTGACAGCTATGGCATGGAGCTATAGAAGGCTTCAGACCCTTCCAGAGAAGCAGGTAGCCAGGCAGCCAAATGTGTGAAGATGATCTTTGGACAGTGATATCAAAAAACCCCTCTGATTAGATGACTGGACCACTCCAGTAGCAGAGCCCAGTGTCATGGTGGAAGCTGGAAACAATCTGCCAGAGGAACAGCCTTCTGAAACAGCCTATTGAAGTGCCAGCAAGGGATACAGCAGTTGCACGGCTCCTGAAGACATAACTGGCACTGAAGAAGGGACCTGAGTTATGTCTTTGGAACAGTTGGTGTCCCAAGAAATAATACTAAAATTTATTCTAGTAATAAAAACATAGAAGTGTGCAATGTTCTCTCTCAGTTCCTTGCATGGAAATGTTGATTAGGGACTATCTGATAATTAATATCAGATACATAATAATTAGAAAGCTATTGTAGTGCTTTTGCAGTTTGACAAGTTGGCAATATTCATGGCTGTAGTGCTCCATGTATTTACAGAATAACACAAAGAGGAAGTAATATTGTGAGTTGCTTGACAGAAAGATATCTCAGTGCTAACACTGTCTCTAAGGGTTTGCCTAATCCCTCTGACGAAATTGATGATAGTTTCACTTTTTGTGGAGCAATTGCGCTGCAGGAATTGAATTTCGGCCACCGGTTACTTTCACACAGATCACTGAACAGGAGAAGGCCATTTGAAAACAAATGATTCTATACTCCAGGACCAGTTCCATGAGATAACTGAGCTCTTGTGTTAGAATGAAGAGAAAAATGCTAAAGAGTGGAAAGAAATGTTCGAAAGGAAAGGAAGGATGTAGCTTGAACACCCAGTAATATTGGACAATGGTATTCCTGGTATGGTTGTAAAACTTGCATGTATGCTGGAGGAGTAGAGTGACCACTTCCAATTAGCTTTGAATCTATGTGCGTAAATGAAAAATAATGTCTTAATCCTTGGACCAAACTACTTGCAACAAATGTACTCAAAGTGCTAGAGCAGTAAGCAGGGCAGAATTTGATTTAAAAACAAACATAAAAGCAAATAAACAAACCCCTCATCCCCTCCACCTAAATATACATTTTAAATAATTTATATTCTTTCGAGGGGTCAGTTAAGGATCATTTTATATCTCACTCCTGTAGAACAATTGGAGTCAACTGCATTCAGCTCCTGGTTCAGACTCTGTTATTGTCCCTTATACCATAGTTTTTGGGATCTGTGTAAGAGCGATTAAATAAACTGGTAATTAACGGGCACACAGATTTCTCCTGTGCTTATTGTGTGACTGTTACAAATGAAGGGACAAAGCCAAATATCTATGTCCTACAGCCTCCTCTTTGGGGTTACCCATTTTGAGCAATATTTTATAAACGAGTTTTCTTCCCTGATTATTTCTAATGCCATTATTAGATCACAGCTTTGTCATTGCAGAACTGATATGCTCATATCCAGAAGACATGATGGCTATGCCATCCTTTTAAGGAAATCTATTTTCTTCCTGTTCTCATCTAACACACTTGCAAGTGGTAAGTCTGGGGAGAGGTTCTGTGTCAGTGATTAAGGGCACATGCCATTAGGGGTCTAACACCGAGGAAGATTAATTTCAGAAGTGAAAATAATAACTGTCTTT
Organism: Aleadryas rufinucha; assembly: GCA_013397815.1. Lineage (NCBI taxonomy): Eukaryota > Metazoa > Chordata > Aves > Passeriformes > Aleadryas > Aleadryas rufinucha. The sequence continues at coordinate 13,216 of VZTH01010905.1, forward strand.
TATTCTACAGAGGGCATTTTAGTTGTGTCGATTCTGATTATCAGCTCCCAAAGGATATAATTATGTTGGCATCCTGTCCAAAAAATATATTTTAAGGCACTGTGGTGGTGCATCCCAACCTCCCCCAACTCAGACTGCTCTATAATATCAGGAATTCTTGTTAGCTTTGGCCTTGATAAATGACTCCCAGGTGATGCTGTTCCCCTTGAACTTATCAGAAACACTGTCTGTAGCAGGAACTCCTGTAGCCTAACCAAGTAAGGGGATGAGAGAGAATCAGTCATCCCCTGATAGCCTTGGAACGTTGCTTTACTGAGTCACAGCCAGAGTGGAACAGTATTATTGTTACTAGACTTTTGAAAAATTCCAGCAATTACCATCTTGGATTACAACCAGGATGGAAATTGACAGATGACTAAAGCCAATCGTCTTGTGACCCTATAAACAGCAGTCCTAAGTGAAGGCCTTTGAGCTCTCCTGGATTGCAGCAGGCTGTGACCAGCATCTCCCGTAACTGGAATATCTTTCAGAGCTCACCTTTAACAAATAAGTAAAACAGCATACCCTACACAAAGTAAAACAGAAGGTAACTGATGAAAAGTTCACAGGAACAGTAGCTGCACATTTTTTAAAATAGTAATAATAATAACAAAAAAAAATCAGCTCTGACATTACATATTTCAAAAGTAACATCTGTAACAAATTAGCAGTATTAGGACCTGAAAGACTGCTTGATAATGTGCTGTGCCACAACACCTTTTCCAACTGGTGGCTTGAAATATTCTTTTAGGTGTAGAACCTAAAGCTGTACTAATATTAAATCATGGCTCCTTTAATTTCCTAAAAGCTTTGTCCAGCTTGGTTGTTAAATATGAAATTGTTATGCTGTTAAAATCTAAATAAACCACCTTGATTTCCTTTGAAATTCTTGTACAGAATTTTTAGATGAAGTAATTTCACACTTTTTAAGATGGATACATTTGTTTTGTTTTGTTGAGTTTTTTTATCTGACATTTCCCTAATGACAATAGAACTGACAAGAACAAAGATGAAAGAGAAAGATGTTAAGCAAAGACTTAGTAATGTAAATCTCCAATTTGAAAAGGACTGAGACTATTTCTGAGCATGTTGTCACCTGGCAGCTAAAATTCATTACAATATCAAACACACGAAACAGATATGCAGATAGAAATACAGGTTACTGACATTTAGATTATTTTCACATAGGAGTTTTCCACCAAGTATTTTCAGTGTGTTGCAATCAATAGCTAAAACAACAGCCAAAACTGTAGAGGAACAGGCAAAATTAAATCTTAGGAAAAATAATTCCAAAATGATGCTAATTTTAAACATTAATTAATTGGGCAACCCTTTGGAATTTAGTTTTACTTCATTAAATAATGTGAAAACTAAAGATTTTAAAAAAACCTACTCCAATAGTTCTGATTCTCTTCTGTCTGTATATAGATCTCCCAATTACTCTTTAGTTTGCTTAAATACAGCAGTGCTTAAACACGTAAGTGCAGCAGCAATTTTTGCTGCTGTAATTACTGTGAGATTCTATTTAAAATCTAATTTGAGTTAAACCTATATATCTTCTGCTGTAAACACTGAATAAGAAGATCTACATTGCTGTAACTTGAAGAAGTCTTGGAATCCAGTTTTACATGACTAGTGAAAGTAATCATTGCTCATGATTACTAGCTCAAGTTTAGCATCTAACTAAGATGTGATCCTAAATGGTGGTGACTCAATATACTTAAAAAAATCCCACCTAAATTCCCTGTAAATTCCAAGAAAAGAAGAAGGTACATCTGAAAACAGAGAGTAATTGTTCCTTAGTCATCCAACCTGCATTGACTGCTGAGAACGTAGATATGTCAGAATGGTCATGCAGGCATGTAGGAAACGAGTCCTGTTCTCAAGAGGGACACCAAAGAGAGAGATGCAATAAAACAGCATAAAGGCAGGACTGCCCACCTTCCACACAGTGATCTAGTTCTTTGAAGCATTCCTCCTGGAAACTGAAAAATTCTGTTCTGTGCTGTTTTTTCATCTGACACTAAACCAAAGCCTTGCTGTAACCAAGTATAATGGAGTAGGGGAAAAAAAAAAGGAAAAAAAGACAGAACTAGTACACGGACAAATCATGACTCCTGAAAATGTTTTCTTTAATTCAGTGTTTATCTAATGTAAATTGCATTCAAGGGAGTGCTGTTGGCACTTCCAGGTCACCATTCTCATATGTGTCTTCACTCTCAAACTTAGGGGGAAACCTTAGATTTTCCCACATCATGGACTTTTACCCTGAGACTGTTTTTCCAAAACATAGTCCACAAAAAGGTGTCAGCCTAGAGTTTCAGTACTGTTCTCTTTAAGAGGCAGGGGTCCATCTCCTCAGAACAAGAAGGTCTGATCACGCCTGGGTGACATACTTAACTTTTAGCTAAAATGGGGGAATTAACAGGGTCAACTAAGGTGGAAAAGCAGGCAGACTGAATAGCTGTTTGACACTCAGTGAGCTTTAGGAAGATATGTCCTGACTGTACTTTCCGTTATCTATACAGAATCACATATATACATCAGAGAACAGGAGAGTTTTTAGAAATGGGAGGATTTGAGGACTGGAACATATTTTGTGAGAAAGGAGAAAAGCTGCTTTATCTGCCACTTCCCTGCTCCATAATAGTGGCTGAATAATTCTTATCAGTTCTTCAGTAATATTAGTAATGGAGATATAAAGGCTTTGTAAGGCTTCTTCCATTTGCTTTGAAAGTGGAAATAAAATTTCACCAGAATTTCATTCTATCTTTTAATTCTACCTTCATTAGTCATGTGGTGTAATAGTACTTATCATGATGAACTCATTTGATTTAAGGCAGATATGTATAACAGACACCTCATTTCAATTTCTAATCAAATGAAATTAATTAAATATTAATTACCATTTCACTGTAATATAGCTACTTTCTGATAATATGTTTATTAAAAGCAACAAAAAAGTAATTTGCAGCATGCAGAAGATCGAGGTACTGAAACTACAGCTTTGTTTATAAAAGATTTGCATATGCTGAGCTTTATGCTTTGTGAGCTGCTCCAATGACTTCCCTGCAGTACTTCATGATGTGTAGAACCTTGTGAAAATCTTTGCAGGATTAAGACCTTCCCCATTACAGACAGATGAAGGTTAAAGAAAAATATACAAAAGATTTAGGTTTATTTCTGGAACAGATTCAAATATGTAAAGTGCAGCCTTCTCTGCATATACCGGAGGGAAGTTTTACTGTTTTAACAGAGCATCTGTATGACCTAACAGTTAAAGAACTTGGGCATTTTGCTGCCAGTTCTGCCACTAGTTGCCCTTGAAGCATAAAACAAATTTCTTTACCTCTCTGAGCATCTTTTCTGGTTTTTGAATATGGGAATATAACCAGAAGGTATATTTATCAACTGAGTTCAGATTTTTAAAAATAGAAAAAGGAAGACTTACTGTTCTTTCATCTTTCCTTTATTGCAATAAGCAAACAGAAGATTACATTTGTTAACTTTTCATTTTGAACTGTATGCATTCCATCGTTGACATATAATTTGTCCTCATTTTCAATTCTTGAAATGCAACTCAAACATTCTGAAGGTCTGAAAAAATTAAATCTTAAGTATTTGATTCTTAAAAGTCAAAATAATTAGAAACATTGTTAGAAACTGTTGATTCACACACTAGAAACAAGTTTTCATCAGAAAATGTAGTTCAGAAAAGCATGTAGGAACATAGTATAAATTTAATATGATTACAGATTGCAATTCAATGGGGAAATCAGTGTAGCCTAATTTGCATTTTGAAATGAAAATTAACTTCATAGATTTTTTCTCCTATTAGTTGTGAGAGAAGAAAAGTGTCCACATCTGTACCACGTTTGTAAATGTTTAAATCAGCTAACAAGAAGCATTGTTTTACCGAGTAAAGCAATCTGTTAATTTGTGACATAATTAAATATGCATTTCTGTAAAAGCTCAAAACTGCAAGCATGTTTAATTAAGTTTAAATGACATTTATTTTGCATATCCAGATATGTTATTAATAAACTGAGTAATTTAGACCTAATTTACATAGTAAGTGAATATAATTAAAATCACACCTTCATTAAAGAGTCACAGGAAATCTTTAATTTCTAATGTATTTTAAGGATAGAACCAAGATTAATTCAAGAGTAATGCCAACAATGGCCAGCAATACATATGAATCAGATGAAATTTATACTGCACATGCCAAACTACGTTAAAACAAAAAAGTAATTTTAAAATATTCTGATAACTCACATCCCTAATTTTTGCTTTTCAGAAATGTTTTAATTTTGTCATTGAGATACATTACACTATAAGATTGAAAATATAAAATAGTAAGAATATAAGAAGTGCTCAATTTCTGATATTTCAATTTTTTCTTTTAATTGTTAATATTGGGCAGCATGGGAGCTCTCTTTCTTCCCAGGATTTCTTTTGTACCTATTACATTACAAATAGATAAATCAATATAGAAGAGTTTAACTTGTCTTTAAATTTCAGGAGTTTGGACTTTAGAAATTACTAAATTTAAGATGATTCATGTAAGGACATGCATGTTTAAAAGAAAGGTGTAAACTGTAATGCAGCTCCCATGTGTGTAAAATTATAACCCCGTTGTCACTGTTATGCAGGAAGAAAAACTCATTTGGTAAATACATTGTTTTTTCAAAGCATTCTTCAGATGAATGAGATGATGGTCCCTCAGGAGAGTGAAATTCTATTGACTCAGTAAAAAATCATAAAAACCTCTTTTCCAGTAATAGGGATGATGCCTTCAAATTGCTCACTAGCATGGTTTTCAAGGTTTCCTTTTATACATGTAGTAGAATTAATTAAATTCTTGGTACAATGCTTGCATACTATTCCTACTATTTAACTATTTTTTGCTTTGTCTTGTGGTGTCCTGATGTTTCCACACAGGTACAAAGGAAAATTTTTGCTTTGTAAATTTATCATGCACAGAGCCAGGAAGTTGAGCTTCATCTGGAAATAATTGTAGTGAATGGGAAAGGGAGAGCCAGACATTGAGTGGTGATGGACTATTGGGCTGGCAGACCACAAGTGTAACCCCAGAACAAAGTAAGGCAAATCATTACTTTGTGAACAAATGTTCAAAATTATACTCAAAAACTTTCAAAAAAGAGACAAAGAGACTGTGACCAGTAGGAAATAACAAAATTGTTCAGACCTTTCTGACTTCTAATCATTCTGTTCTAGTATTAGATCTTTACCGGCTCTTCACGATTCAATGAAGGCTTGGATAACAAGTTTCTGCCTCCAAAGGTTTTCAGATCTCAATATGTGTAATAAAATAACCAGAGACTATTGAGACATACTTAGTCCAGAGTCTAAACATCTGCAAAGTTCTTAGTTGGTTTCAGTTTATAACATTGTTTTGGTCTTTTCTATAACATGAAATAATATAAAAGTAGAAAGAACAGAAAACCAGTTGCCATTATGTGATTTTATCTTTTGGTTTAATTTGCTTCCTTTGTGGTCTTGATGTCAAATTCTCTATTGAAATCAAAATGAACACATTTCAGATTTATTTCCTACTGTAAAACTCCTTGGCAAAGGAAAAGTAATTACTGAGAAAGTCTAAAAGAAAAAGAGAGATTCCCAATAGCATCTTTGTATTTAATGGTTTGTCAATATTTCTATTATAAACCCAGCATTTGATGTTTTTCTTAGTCTATTGGCTTTCTACAACAAATTGAGGATATCAGCTGCAATGTAGTCTAATTAAACAGAACAAAAAGCTTGATGGCTGCTAAAATGATTCTGACATTAAAGAGTGAGAGATAATAAAATAATAATTATTAAATATGTACTAAGGAAAAAAATTATTAAGTTTTCTCACAAATAGCAATGCCACTGGAGAAAATATGTACACTTGTTCTAATCTCACAGTTACTTGTTAAGGATTCAGAGAAATTCCAGTGATTTACCATATGTATTCTGAACTGATTTTTATTTATTATATGTCAGAATTGGTATGACAGGCCTCATCTTGCAGCCAGTTTAATATAAAAATATTATTTTCAATACCAAAATTAGGTACTTGAATAAAAGTTTGCAAGTCTGAGAATTCAGTGTTAGCTACATTAAACACTGTTACTGCCTAAACAATATATGAGACTCCTGTGAACCCTGTCATCACTAACAAAAGCCAGCACTGCTATTTATCTGGCAAAAGCATACTTATCAGGTCCCAATGTATGACTTATATAAAGCACTTATGTGAGGAAAGTGTATAATATAAATCTATTATTATGGCAAATTTACACAAAATTTCAAAGACTACTGTTTTTATTTCCATTGTTTGTAGATACCACAGGAGAAGGAACTGAAGGTCCTTGCTTCCTCAGGGTCTTCCCCTCATATCTGTTAGCAGACTTGTAATTTTATTTTCTTCATTTCAATATCAGTGCTTCTTGCTTTCGGCTTACATACACATGATTGTTATACCAAATATGTAGGCTATGATAAAAAGCCTCAAATTGGCATATGGGTGTGAAATAACAATAGAAAAAAGAATACAAACATTGTGATCGTATCCATACCCATATACAAATGCGGAAGCAGGTATTTCGCTGTGAGACTTCTGTGGAGTGGGTATGCGTCTGCAACCCATGGAGAGAAGCACAGTGTAGCAGATATTCACACTGCAGCCTGTGGATAACCCCAGACTGGAGCAGGTGGATATACCCTGAAAGAACAGTGGTCTGTGGAGAGCCCATGCTGGAGCTGGGAAGAGGAAGCATGCAGAGAAAGAAAGGCAGATAAAAACTTAAAAAACGACCATACCTCCCCCAAATTCCTCTGCATTGTTTGTGGGGTGATGGTAGAACAGTCAGGAATGAAAGCATGAAGTTGAGCTTGGGAAGGAGGGTGTGTTTGGGGGAAAAGCGTGGTCTTAATTTGTCTTGGTTTCTCATGATCCAAATATAATTTAATTAGCAACAAATTAAGTTAATTTTCCCCTGGTTTTTGTGTTTTAACAATTGGTAAGTTATTCTTCTGTCTTAGTCTTGATGCTTGAGTTTTTCTGTTCAGTTTTCTCCCCCTGTCCTGTTGAGGAGGGAGAGTGAGAAAGCTTTTGAGTGGGCGTCTCTTAGCCAGTTGAGATCAACCCACAACACACTATTTATTATTCTTTTCAGGTTACTGTGTATGAATCCTTAAAATATCAACTTTTGTTCTGCTACTATCAACTGTCTCATACAGCATTTTCTAACTTTTCTGGTGTTTTGACAATGATTTGTCTACTATTACACCAATATTAAATAATTCTTTCAAGGAACTGTATTTTGCTCTATTTCAGAATAAATTCAACCCCACATTTTCTTCAAAACACTGTAAGTGAGAATATGTAACTCAGATAAGACTGAGGTTTTCTGACTTATGGGTGTAGATCGACTTCTGGATGATGTTTTTTCTGGATATTTATTTTCAGTTATCCAAATCAGGATAATGATTAGGATTTTCAAAGTACACTAATGATTTTTAGTGTCTAAATCAAGCGAAACCAAGGATAATCTTGCCAGCTACTGTGTAAGAATATTGGTAGTTATTGTGTTTTTTTGTGAAAACATCATTCATGTTGCTGTGAACGGTGACAAGTAAAACCTACACACCAGATTTTAACATTTCCTTCTCTATGACAACAGAGATTGTAACACATATAAATTTTTTATCATTCACAAAAAGCTGTTAGCAGTGCTAAACCATTTATTTTTTTACATTTCTAATGTAAATCCTTTTTTTCCCCCTTGAAACAGCACTCAGTAATATTTATTTTAAGCTATTTCAAGAATGGAGAAAGGTTTTCCTCTATTTCTACTATGTGATGTTACAATTTTTTCTCTCTATTTTGTCTGTCTTTACTTTGTAATGTGTTAATTTTTATTTTCCTATTAGTGGGGGTGATACCTTATAGGTTATAGTTACAGGCACATTCACTTTTAAAATTTAAGTGTTAAAAATTATTTAATAATTTCAAGACATATCAGTAAGGAGAACTTATTATTCTTCCTGCAGAGGTGCTCAAAGGAAAAAAATCACAACAGAGAGATTCACTTCCATGCTTACTATCTCCTGACAATAGTGCTAATTTAAAATGGGAATGCTCTGTCAACATTGTCCTTGAAAACATTTGTAATGTTCTTCATCTTCAGGCTGTTAACAATGTCCTTTCATGGCTCATTTTACTCAATTTAACATCTTCTCCAGATACCATTGACCCTGACATTATTTTACATCATCTTAAGCACCTTGTAAGTCTCACTGACACTATTTTAGCCTGGCTGATAACTTTATCTAACTTGACCATAACAGTGTAAATTAATTACTATAGGTATTTTTTTTCCTGAACTTATTTTCAATTGATTCAGGTATCTAGACTATGTACTCTAATTTTTGTTACCCGTATATTTCTACTTCCTTATACTTTTGTTATGGTTAATAAAATGCTAAATGATGATACTTGTTATCTGAACTTATTGCTGATTCTTCTTAAATGTAGTTGCTTTACTGCACTGTCTTTGAAAATGGAAAATTATGTAACAAACTCAGTTTAATCAAATATTTATACATGACAAGGAATCTCTAGCAATTTTAAGTTAGGCTTGCTTCTTTGTTTGATGACTGTAATCAGAAGTTTACAATAACTTTAAGGCAGACAATATATCCTACTGGGGATGCATTATTTGATGCTATCTACAAGTTATTTCCCAAGAAAAGCATCTTTCTGAAACATAATGGTTCTTCAGGAGTGCACTGAGTCCTTGATCCATGTGTGTTCCCATCCAGTGATATTTTCTGTCACCCCAGAAGTCAGATCTAATGCTGTGTAGTCTAGTGCATGGTCATGTACTTGCTCTTCCTGTTGCGTTAATTCTTCTTATCATTTCTCAGTAAATAGTCCTTTTAATGCACCCCCTGCCAACAACTTCCACCCTGCTAATGGAACCAGCTTCAAAGTTTAAGATGGAAGCAACTCCTGTCAAAGACAAGCAAGTTCACTTTTAGTGTATGGCCACAGAATTTTTCTCTGCTTTTGTCTTCTAGATCAACAAATTCTCAGATACCAGATTTCTTTTTCCTACAAACCCATCTATAGACAATAAACATTTTCCTTGTAGCCTTTTTCTACGTATTTGGTAGACTGACTCCTATACAGTCTGACTTAAAAACTCAGAGAGCAATGGGAACGTTTTTGACAGGGCTGCTAGCTCTTCAAAAATGCCTCTGAGATGTTTGAATGTGAAGGTCCCTCCCATTTACCTTCATTTATATGCTTGGCTCATTTTCCGGCTGATTTGGGTTATGTATGTTTACCTTAAGGCACACCTCCCTGAATTACATTCTTGAAACTCAGATAACTGTTTTACTTACTCTGGCTACATGCTAATGCACATCAGCTGAATTCTGTGGTGACAAATCATGAGTGCAGAAGAGAAGATAATACATCTTCAGATACAATATTTACATACTGCAAGGAGTCTGGATGTCCCTCTGTCTCAGGAGCAGTGCAAAAAAACCCCAGAGATAGACATTTTCACATAACTTCTTTTTATTCATACTCTCCTACTGGCTAGTTTAGGGAGGTTGCTGCTCTCAGTTTCTAAGGAACATTTTATGTTCCTATTATACAGGAACGTAGGATTTTTTTACCTTTTTTTTTTTTTCAATGCAGCACAGTGAATGCTAAGATATACTTTTGTCTCCTGGTTTTAGGGGAAACTGTCTAACTTTAGAGGTCTGTGTCATTTTTCACACCTTATTCTTTCATCTATACTGCTAAATCCTTTTCTCTAGGCATTCTAGTTCATTCCTGAATCTTTCCGAACCTGAAAAGGGGTAGGAGAAAATAGGTTCTAAGGCACAGATTGAAGAAGGTCTAGGACAAAGGATGTGACAGATCAATAGAAAAAGTTATTGGAGAGAAAGAATAGAAAAAATGAATTGGTATAGGAATACAAAGAATAAAAAAAAAAAAAAAAAGAAAAAGTTAAAATGGCCACAGCTGAGTATTTCTAAAATAAAACCAAGGACGGTTAAAAAGAAATTAGAAAGATTAGGGGAAACCAAAGTAAAAATACCCCAAATCTCTGAGAACCAAGAAAAGAGGATTATGTGGCGTAAGTAAGTAACTTCTAATAAAAAGTATTTAGACAAAATAAAAAAAAAAAGCATGAAATTAATAATAGCTGTTAATTACATTATCACCTTATCAGGACTTCTTGCATTAGTGGAAATACTGGAATTATATGGGATTAACTTCTCTCAAATTCATCGAGTAAGGTCTTTTTAGCATATTCATGCTTGTGTCAGATGCCAGTTTCAGGGTTTCTCACTCTGCATACAATTATTTGGCAGCTCAACTTCTTCTTTTGTTACATTTTTTTCCTTACTCCTTCTCTTGAAACTTCTTACTTCTTTTGACTGTTGTTCCATCTGCCTCTTTTTCTTGCTCTGGGAGCAAGCTAATGGTAATGTGGGAAGTGTGGAAAGAAACACTCCTGGGCAGGTGTGGAAAAGGGAAAGAAAAGCAGTAGAAATGGTAATTACTGGGAATTGTGTGTACTACGGCACACATGAGCCCATGATGCCTCCCTGTCCTAACCTTCACAGCAAGCAGGCCTGCACCGAGTCGTAGTGGTCGCGAGCGCGGTTGAGTGTGATGGAAAGGCACAGAAGCAGTGAGTACAAACCAAACAAACAAGCCTGGGGCATGTTTGACTCTATGTGTATGCATTTGGGGATGCCAGCAATGGCTGCTTACCCTGTTTTATAAAGGACCTTGCCACGGGTGGAGTGGGAGCTTTGGACAAAATTTATTATAGTAGCCCTGCCACTGAGTCATGAGATGATGAGAAGACCCCCTTGTTTTCTGAAACTCTTCTCAGAGGGAGAAGTCTAGGGGAGGCTGGATCTTATCTTAGCCCCAGACTATCAATGGTTTACGTTTTGCAGCTTTGTCCCACAGGTTTTAATGATGGCAAATCACATATATTTATAAAAGATGAGTTATTTATTAAGACAAATGAACAGACAAAAGATAACATGAAAGATCTGAATCAGAATTGCTTACTACACAGTATAAATCTGAAAGAACTACAAGTAGATTACAGTATTGCATTAAATAGTGCACTATATCAAGGTACCTATATTAAAGCCAGCTAAAGAAATAGTATTGATTAGGCATCAAATGCAACTTATTACTGAAATGGCAATAATGTACACAGATTCCTTCACTTAATCCCTTGGGAAGTAACTGTGAAATAGGCATTCTCACTCATGGGAGAAAATCCACACATTTCCAGGAAAGTATATAGAAGCCTTCTGCTTTGTGGAAGTTCAGTGTGACTTTTACAGTTGTAAACTGAATGGCTGTCAGTCAGAAATCCAGTTTATCTGGTCAAGAATAAGGTGTTTATTGGCAGCTGGGACATGCCAGACCAATGTTAACCCCATGGTGACAAAAAAACCTCACTGTGAAAGAGTTTGTCTTGTTTGAGTTGTCTGACCACTTAAACAATGAGTAAGCTCCTAGGGGAGTTAGGTGCCCTGCTACAGAGCTGCAATACATTATACATGTATTATGCCTTACAAGTTTATTACTTCCATAGACAGCTCAAGTCTAAAAGCCACTGATACCACTCCACTGTGCTCCTGCAATAAGCATGAAGGAGGATTGCAGAAACAGATCCAAATGCACCATCAGTTTCAAGGTTGTACAGCTTATTAGCTCTGGTTCGATGTCAGCTGTTCTTGGCCTAGGTCTCCAGAGCACCAAGTCTTGAGCAAACTCACTAGGTCAGTCACAGTGCCAGACAAGAGCTGCCTCTGTGTATTTTTCCAGTGTCCCAGGTAATGAGCCCTTCTGACTCTGGAGCTTAGCAGAAACAGTTGAGTTGCTCCGCAAGAAGCTGTGTGAGCCCTGCAAAGCTGGGACTGAGGCAGAACTAATAAGCCTTGCTTAAGTGAAGCTGACTGTGTGTATTGGGATGTCTCTACATGTGACTCTACAGTACTTTTGGGTCTGGGAATGTGATAAAACTGTCTTTCATATGGTGATGGATGGTTTTATTCTCTGCTCCTGGCTTGTGACGTGCTCATTGTACAGCACATTTTCTTACAACAGGAATAGCTGAGTGGTAAAGTATAGGGCTGTCTGTTAGGTCCCACCATGGCTACAATAAGACTAGCTGTGTTGCCTCACAGCTGGTTAGCACTCATGTTGCTAAGAAGTGGTCCTTTCCTCTTCTCCTTTAGCCCCTAGTCTCTTTCTTTGGGCACTAGTATTTCTGTGGCTGCAAGATAACTGAATCAGATATAGCAGAAAATGAATACCTTTGTTCTTTTTTTTTTTTTTCTTCTTGTTTGGTGGTCTGTGTTTCAGCTGCATCAGTTCTTGGATTGTATAACTGTGTAAGTGCTGGTGGTGGTGTAAGAGAGGTAAATATCAAAGTACAGAAGCACATACTTAGAGCTGATTGCCCAAGGCAACGTCCAGACAGCTTTTGAATATCTCCAAGGATGGAGACTCCAGAACCCCTATGGGCCATCTGCTCCAGTGCTCAGTCACCCTCTCAGTGAAAATGTGTTTTCTGATGTTCATATGGAAACTCTTGGTTTTGAGTTTGTGCCCATTGCCTCTGGTCCTGTTACTGGGCACCAGCGCAAAGACCCTGCTTCTATCCTCAGGTATTTGTACACATTGATGACATTCCTCCTGATCCTTCTCTTCTCCATGCCGAAGCATCCCACCACTCTTATCCTTTGCTCACTGAGGAGGTTTCTTCAGTCCCTCAGTAAGCTTTGTGGCTTTTCAATGGATTCTCTCCAGTATTTCCATTCTTTTCTTATACTGAGGAGCCCCAAAGAGGGCACTGTGCTTCATGTTTGGCCTCACCAGTGGTAAGTCAAGACAGGGCTGTGATATATTTTATTTTTGTGTCTCCATCACATCATACAGTATACACCAAACAAGAAATTCGTATTTGTTCGGTATCAGCTGGTATTAGTATTACCCCATCACATGAGCTTCCTTTCTAAATGATCTTCTAAATGTAAGTTTGTAATTTGGGAGAAGAATACGCAAATTAAAAACTTGCATTTTTCTCTTAGCAATTTCTTCAATGGTAAGAGTGCTAACTGGGTTACAGTGAACTGCTCCTAGCCTACTCAAAAAGGAATGTTTTCCTTTTTTTCACAAATCAGTTTTCAAAGTCAACTATGATCAGAGAACATATATTAGCAAGAAAGGCCAGAGGAAAACATTTTAAAAAGAGAGACAAAAAGGTTTCTCCCTTAAGGATCGGTTGTAAATGTGAAGATTTTTGACAGTTCCAGGACAATTTTTTTTTGCCTTGTCTTTGATAGGCAACGTCTCTGGTCAATCTGAGATCCAGCTGGATAGAAATCTATCTCAGTGGGTGATTCAAGTTTCCTCTTTTTTCCTAGTGGCATTAAACAATGCAGAAAACAACTGACAAAGAATCAAAGAAAGAATCAAAGCCTTATGCCAAGACTGTATAAGTTACACTGTTAAACTTGAAAAAAAGCTTTGGCTATTCTCCTAGCAGACCAAGAAAATGGGAAAGAAAATATTTTCTTTTCTTTTGAAAAGGTGACATATGGGACAAACACAATAAAGTCAACTAAAGAAAAAGGGTTAGAGTTTCCTGCTATTCTCCATGAAAATAACCCAAAATAAAAGTGTTTTTTGTTTGCTTTCATTTATTTTGTTTTTGATTCTTTGAACCTTTTTTCCCCTCAAGAACTAGATCAATTTACTGTTACAAAATAAATGCATGAGACTCACAAACATAAATAATTCTGGCTTTGCTTACTTAACTGCTGGAAAGTAGAAGTGCTCAAAAACAAAAGAAAAATGCTGAGACATAGACTACTGTATTTTTTTTTAATCTAACATAATTTATTGCAAATAAATAAGAAAAAAAAGGCAGGATTTTGAATAATCTAAACCTGTTTTACTTTATGTAATTTAAATTGATAACCAGTATGTCTGTTTCAGGGGAAATTATTTACATAATTTATTGTGCTAAGTGATTATACAGATGGAAGTGAAAAATCTTAACTTAAAATGTCATTTTGTTTTCTTGTTTTCCGTTTTCCCCCACCCAATTTCATTCACTGATTTGATAAAAATGCTAACTGCAGCTGTAGACTTTATTTTCTTTAATGTATCCAAGTAATTTTGGCTAAAAAGTTATAACTGACCATCTAAACCAAAAAGTTGATGTCACCAAGACAAATGAATTGGTGCTTCATTTCCTGCACCTCAAAACCAAAGTCCAAAATTGAAGTGCTGCTGCCTGTGTATCTTATTCAGTGTATAAGGAGAGTTTCTTGTTCAAATTACATACTAGCTATTAGGTGGAGTAGGCGTAGTCAAGAAAGGTTTCCTTGAAATCCTACCTCTCCTGAAAGATTAGGCACTTAAATTATTTGGGACCATTTACCTTGAATCTTTTTATGATCATGGACATTTAATAACCACCCTTTCGGAGAAAGGAACCATTTGCTTTCCACTTTGAAAGAAAGCAGTACATGCATCAATTCCTTTCATTCCCCAGTATCAATGTGAGCATGAAGTGCAAGGTCTGGTTAAATTGCTCTTTCTCCTGAGTATGGGAAAAAAGGAGGATTCAAAGTTATGCTTGTACCCTCCCTGGTCCAGCTGAAAAGATCATCAAGAACAGAGTAAGGACTGCCTATAATTCTTCTGTAGATTAAAATTCAAAATTGAAGGTACCATGAAGTGAGAACAGAAGAAAAATCTGTTCCTAACTTAGTAGATGAAGAATTCACATGAGAAACAGGTGTTCTTATATTTTCTCCATGAGGGTTCTTTCTCAAATTCTCTCTCTTTTTTTTTTTCCACTGGGGTTTTTTTTTAAAATTTCTCTCTTTTTTTTTTTTTTTTTTTTTTTTTTTTTTTAATTTAGTATCTGTATAATAAGATATATTGCTTTCTTGTGTTTTGAGTCTTATGGAAAAATATAGGTGACCTACCAGATCAAGGAAAACCATATAAGTCACACTCATGGAGCAGTAAACAACATCCTAGAATACAATAAAAATTAAATCTAAGAGAAAGGAGCCCAAATACATTCACTTCCAACCAAAAACTTACTTTACACCTGGAAATGTTAAACAGAATTAAAGAATAGTAAACAGTGTAAGTTCAAGCAAGTGGACTGTGTACCAGAATTTACTCTACTATAATTTGATTTTCCCCCCTATTAGGACAAAGAGTAACTATAGTGAACACCTGATTTCAGGAGGAAAACACACTAATATGACATAGACACTGTCCTTCATCAGTTATGTTTCATTTAGAAGATAAGTCTAGTTTATGTCATGTTTATGCATATGTACATTTAGATGAGGAGGTCCTCATATTGAGTTAGAATGCTCAGCTGTTACTGGAGTATTTGTAAGACTTACTTTTTTATTAACCTTAGTCATGAACCATCAGCTTCTGATGACCACACTGATTGGCAGAAAACGTATTCCTTAAGCTTTACTTATCATAGATGCTGAGCTAAATTTTTTGCTGAAATTGAACATTAAAAAGCATACTGAATTACATATAAATATAAATCTGGGTTTTTTTTTACGAAAAATACTCCTGTGGTTTGTTATTTTTTGAATGAAGTACAGATAATAGAAAGACGGCACTACAGATGCTCCTTTGGTTTTGGTATTCTGTATAGAAAAATCTATCCTGAAGTTTGAATTCTCCAAGAATCATTCATTCATGGATTGGTAACTGAAGTGAGTAATTTTGCATTGGTGGTGTAATGAAGCCTTCTTATTATTTGATAGTTTATGAAAAATGAAAATTTGCATTGATATTAATGATGATGAAAGTAACTTACATCAAAGCATAAAGATTTCATTGAGACAAAAAAGGCATAACCTGACTAATTATTTCTCACTAATAATTCTGTGACTTGAAGTTTGAATAGACAATGATTATTCCATCTGCATAAGTACTACTATCAGTAGGGAATATTAAAAACATTGCCATTTTAACAAGTTGAAATGACATAAGTAAGCTTAACTATAAACAACATACACATTCATTACCTTTACTAACACTTTCACTGGTAAGCTAGGAAAGAATATAGTATTTTTTTCCTTGTCTTTTCACACACAAATTTTATTTTTCATTGATTTGTCAATCTTATTATAAGCAACCTTGCATTTCTTGCAGTTTAATGATTTTATCAATACTTTTATCAATCCATGTAGATGTGTGCTGATGAATGGCTGACAGAACACAAGACACTGATAATCCTTAATTTTCTCTTTAAATAACTGGATATATGACCTTAATTAATATATAATCTTGCACTTCACAGTAACAAAATGGAGACTTTTTTTCAAAACAGACTATTCTATTGGACTATTATGTGGACATGAATTGGAAAATGAAATCAAATCACCTCCTGGCAACCAAAGTCTTCATTTTGAAGGCAGTGTAAAATGTTGTCACAGAATGGTAACAAGAAATAATGATTGTTTTCAAAATTCCTACAACACAGCAGTACAAACCACTCAGAGTTCAGCCATCTGTGGAACTAGTCCTTGGAAAACCCTTTTACTTTCAACAGAGGTGATATAATCAATTTCTGATTTGAGCTGCAGTTACAACCATATTAATTTAAAGTGAAATGAAGTATTTCCCTGTAAAAAAAAAAATAAAAGGAAGTACTGTCTATCTATGATGTAGAATTTTGATGCTATACAATTTTTGACTTACATTAGCTTTTGAACAAAAAAATACTTGTGCTTTAAACATGAGAAAGGCTCGTATCCCATGGACATTTTATGAGCATTCTTAACTCATAGTATTTGAGTAGTCCTACTGAATTCAACAAGATTATTCAAGCTTTCCTGTTGCTTTTTTTTCTTAAACCATGATGCTGATAAGATTAAAATACAAAGTATTAGTGATATTACTGGAGATGGTAGCAGATTTTTAGAGAAATAATGTAACCAACAGAAGACGTACAGACTGACCCTGTACATCATACAACTTCTCAATTTGTAGAAGTCAGAGGTTTCTTGCTTTCCTGAGCAAGATATTCCATTTTGCCCACTGTTTCTATCTACTTGCCCTTTTCTTATATGAATATGTCTACTTGTCCTTACTTGAACTCAAACATACTTTTAGAGTTCACAACATCCTGCAACTGTGAATTCTACATGAATTACGCACTGTGTGCAGCGTCAGTAGGAATCAGTGTTAGCTCCTTCTGTCTACACAGGAATCTCATCCCATGTATATTCCTAAACTGGAAAGAGAATTTGGTGGTCATTGCTGAAATTTACTGAGCTGGACCTTTGGAAAGTTACTTATATCTGGATAAACAGGAAGAGAAAGAAATGGAATTGTACTCTTTTTTAACATAGATGGGATTGTAAACACCCTGAATTAATGATAAGTTCACATATATCTAGAAGAGTATGGGTCTATTTTTTCCTTAAGTTGTGCTGTTTATACATTTCTATTTTAATACCAATATTCAAATTCTGATAAACTTTTGCAGATAGAAGAACATCTTGTTCAAAAGTTTCTCAGTTACCTATTGATGGAAGTTCCTTGACTTTTGTTTGGGCAATAAAAGAAACAGGATTCTGAAGAGTACTGAACATTTCTTCTGGAAAAAAGAAAGGCCTCTTGAATATTGCTCAAATTCATCTTTGGATGAAGTTACCTTGACTGGTAAAGCATTTGGCACTGTTTCCCATAACATCCTCAAACCTAAGCAGACAAATTGAGTTACATAAGTACACAGTGAGGTGGATTGAAAACTGGCTAAATAACCAGACCCACATGGTTTTGATCAGCATCAAGTCCAGCTGGAGGCAAGTCACTAGGGACATAACCCAGGGGTTTATACTGAGGACAACACTTTAAAACCTTCTTTAAAGACCAGGATGCTGGGACAAAGCACACCCTCAGCAAGTTCTCACAGATAATACAAAGCGGTGAGGAATAGCTGATGGATGGTTGCGTTGCCACCCAGAGGGCCTTAGACAGCCTGGAGAAATGGGCTGAGATGAGTCTTGTGAAGTTCAGTGAAGGGAAATGCAAAGTTCTCTTTCTGGGTTGAATAACTCCAGATACCAGGATGCTCTGAGTGCCAAGTGTCTGGAAAGCACTTCTCAGCCCTACAGAGAACTTTAGGATTCTGGTGGACAGCAGCAATCCTTTCTCATAGCAAAGAAGGCCAAAAGTGTCCTGGATGGCATTAAGACGAGTGCAACCATCAGTTCAGGAGAGGCAAACCTTTTCTACTCACCATTGGTGAGACTGCATCTGGAGTGCTGTGTTCAGTTCTGAACTGCTGAGCATGAGAAAGACATAGACTTACTGAAGTAAGTTCAGCATAAAGTTTTCGTAGTAAGAAACTAGAACCTCTTTCATATGAGAAGAGTCTGAAAGCTGGCACTGTTCAGCCTAGAGCAGGAAGACTCAGAAAATATATTCACTCTGACTCTGCCTGAACTGGGGAGCTGGACTGGATAATTTCAAGAGGTCCCTTCCAACATAAATGATTCTGTGATTCCACGATTCTTGAATGTCATGATGTTTCTTTTGATCCAGTCCTCTACTTTCTGAGGTTGCTCTGAACTGACACTTTGCCACTTATTTTGTCAGCCAGTTTAGTACACCTGAAAGCTTTCCTGATGTTGCACTGCTATCACTGTTTGGTTCACTGATAAAGATGTTAAAAAACCAGGCCTCACTGTTGACCCCTGCATACTCTGCTTGTCAGTGGCTGTCATCTGGACATTACACTGTTGTTCAGAACAACAGTGTAACAACAGAATAACAATTGTTCTGTTGTTCAGAACAACAGTGTCAGCACATAGGGATCCAACAGGTTTTTCGCATACCTAAATATCCATCAATTCATTCACCATGTCTTCAGCTTTTGTTTTATTTTCTGTTATTTTGTATACATAGGACAGAACATAGTGTATAAAGGTCAAATGCCTTGGCCAGTAAGCACTGCTTTCCTTACAGAGAAAAGGAAAGAGAGAAGTGAAAATATTATCACTGCTTAATTAGCGACTTCTTTAAAAAAAACCTGTCAGTTTACTTTCTGATAAAAGAAAATTGCATAGGATTTGTTCTATTTACTCGGTTATAAGCATTCTTAATGACTGACATGTTAACAGCTTGTATATATTAATTTTTATCAAAATGTAGTGCAATTAAGATTGTAAAACTAATTAAGGAAAAAGAAACAGTGGTATTCTCTACGTATTGTTTCCTTGAAAAAGATTTTAAAAATTAGGTTTAGCTACGTATGTGATACAGAGAATTATGGGGTTTAGATGGCCTACCAGAGTGCGTAATTAGCTGGGTAACGTGGAATTCTGTGACAATTACTAAAGTCTGTTACTAGGAATTTTGTTAATATTTTATCATGGTATTAAAGGCTTAAAAGTGGAGAACAAAAAAAAAATTCCGGTAAAAAATGTTAATGAGACTTACACAGGTAATGTGCATGGAGCTTAAAATGTAGTACTTGCGACATTATACTCCTTGTGGAAACAAGGAATGGTCATATGAGATCATTCTTAATTTAGAGCCATAAAAAGGGCATACAAAGTACTATACAATGACAAAAGGCAGCTTCTAGACATGTGATGCCTCAGGGAGAGTTACTTGCTGGCTACAGAGCCATTAAAACTCTTGAAAAGAAAGTTTTATTAGATTTTATGCCTTGGCTCAGCATTGGCAATGTGTAGATCTAAAAATCTGTCTAGGCTAAATTAAAAAAAAGGAAACAACACTTAATCTCCAAAACAACACTATCAGTTATATTTTGTAATGGCATCACCGTCATCAGACTTTCTAAGTAGGTTATAATTGGAAGGACAGGGGATGAGAGCCAAGGCATGGTATAACCTAGTGGTCATGTTTCTGTTTCAGTTTTAAATCAATGTAATTTATAAATGATATGGGGAGACAACATGCCTCCACAGTGAAAGGAAGCTCAGAAATATTATCTGTCAGTATTCTCTTTGAGAAGAATTCTTTCTGATCCTAGCAACCATTCAGTCACATTGTAAATTCAGTCAGCCTGATGCAAGCCCTTTTCATTATAGTAGCTTAAAGTAAGATCTACTGCTAATAGCAGTGAGGTACGTTTTTGCTTTTCATCGTTTTACACATTTTGAGCAGATTTTTATAAGTGTTTAGACATACCAAGATACAGCAAGTCATCTAGTGGGATTTCTGTGGCATCACTTACATGCACAACAGTTTCTAAATATCTAGAGAGTTTCTATCTACTTAAATATTTTAAAGTCTGACCCAGATCTGGAAACATGCAGCAAAGAACTGAAAAATGAGCATCATGAAGAGGGTAGATAAAAGATAATTTCTCTTTTCTAGACAAGAACTAGAAAAGCGTTGAAGGATATAGCCTGTGAAACACTGTCAAAGGGAATTGCAGATTCAAGCTTTCAAGATTCAAGAAGTTTGGACAAGTATTCAAGGGCTGATCAAATGTTGGTCACTATAAAGAAGATTTAACAGGTCTAAGAAAACCCTCAATCCATGGATGGTGTTTGGGAGCTGAAAACAATCTTAGACTGCTGGAGTAGTGGGAACTGCATTTTATGTTTATCTAGATATTGTTCTTCATAGGAGTCCTCAAGGGGTCACTTATGGAGATAGTTTATTGGGCTGATCCGGTATGGACATATGTATACAAATGCAATTGTAGTCCTTACCACACGAGTTACAAGGAAAAAAACCAAAGTGTGACTCTTAGGAACAAAGGTATGCATGTCATGCGTAAGAAAGTCTGAAGTTTAAGAAGGACAAACTAATTATCTCTCGCTAGCAGACAAACAGGGTGAAAATCTTCCCGTTGTGTCATGGGGTGAAGGGGCACTTGCTGCAGTCTCCCAAGGGGTCTCCAGAAGGAAGTGGCAGGGAGGGAAAAGAAATGTACCTTCAGAGACCCAAACAGGACAGTGGTCATGGGACCATACCCTCTGAATGTGCCCCATTGATTGCAGTGAGCCTTGGCCTCTCTGAGGAAGGCTGAAATGGTCAGCATAAAATGCCCCCAAGAAATACTGGACTGGGGAGCATAATACTAGGGAAAAAAAAGGTAGAATCTAAGAAGGATTTTCTCTTTAAAAGATGTAAGAAGATGATTAATGAGCTTTTCTGTAATAATTAGATTATGTGGACTCTTAGACTGTTAGAATATTAATTGGGCTAGTGATAAATTCCTGGCTTATATGAGAGGTGTTTTGCTGGTGCCATAATGAGTTTCTGAGAATTGTAAGAGCAGAAGCTCCACCACAGGGCTGGTGTAACAAAGTCCATGGCTGGTCACAGCCAGGGTGATTACAGGGACTGCGACCTCCCCCTGGCATAGATCCTGACATTTATAACGAAGAAAAATGTCTTAGAGGCAGTCTTGAAGAAAGTCCCTCGTTCTCACAATGTAGTAACTTCAGCTCATGTGTTAATCCAGAGGCCAGTCTTTCTGTTTTCATCTAGCCTTACACTTTCAAGCCTTTGCAACTGAGTTGTAAGATTTTGAGTACTGTCGTGATAACATGATACAATAGGTGATCTGCCTGCTTGAGATATGTATGTTTCTTTTGCAGGTCTGTGTGACTGCAGCAGCCAAGTTTCTCATCAGAATGTTTATATAATATGAAGAAAGAGCCAAAATATTTGCATGATTGCCTTAAGAACCAAGTATTGGGGTATTTGCTTGTTTGTTTTACTAGTGCTCCATGAATTATTAAAGTGTTGGAAATAGCCCAAATTTTTTAAGTTGTGTGGAGGGGATTGTTAATGCGGCAAGTGGAACCTTGGTGAGAGAGATCTGTGCTTTACAAAAGCTATCTATCACCTATGGCTGACTGTGGAACACTTTGTCTGTATAGAATTAACTATAATGAAAGCATAGAGAAAAGACAAGTGGAGATCAACCATTTTAGCTAAGAGCAGAGTGGCTGATTCCTCTTGTGCCTCTATTCCCCATGAGAAAATCACATTGCTCAGGAATCTAGAGCAGCTATATCTTTAACTAGCATAGCTGAGGCATTGATCTCTCACTGCCACCAGGCTTTTATAATTTTTCTCCTAAGTGAGATAGGATGATAGTTGCTCCTTTATGTATAAGCTACTTCCTCGTCTTGCAAAGTCATTAATTCCCCTTCCTTATTGCTTATGAATTAATCTTGAGGGCCTGACAGTCTTTTTCTAATCTTTTTGCTCTCTCTTTCCCTTCATTCTCTTCCAGACATCTTGCGTTCTGCCTGAGGTTGTCTGAGTGCTTATGGATTATCTGCTTCTCTATAGAAAATTCCCTTCAGTTACATTAAAAAAGAAAGAAAAAAGAAAAAAAAAGCCCAAAACTTAAAAAAACCCAGCAGATTTGTTAGACAGTCTGCTTTACCATAATAGATGTCAGATAATATTTTTTTAATTATTTTTTCAATTAATAAGTATTTAGTGAAAAGAAATTTTGTCAGTGACCATATTTATTATGGTATGAGAAAAATTTCATGCACAATTTCGTCTATGAAAGTCAGAAATTTATATTTGGAAATTTTTAACAAGCAGTGTTTTAGCTTACAGACACAAGAACACAGTGTAAAAATCCACCTAGAAATGACTATTTTTGTCATCAAAATAGTCTGAAAGTGGAATGATAGGTTTCATTTTCAGTTAAAAACATCAATGAGAATTTTTAGACCATGAATTACCTGAGAGATAGCACTCTTCGTTTTAGAGACTGAAGAGAACTACATATTTCTAAATAATCCATGAGTAAAACTAAGATATGCTAACTTATGCCAAAAATCTATATCTTGATTTTATGAGCATTTAGGATTGTTTACTATCCATCATACTTGCTTATAGAAAATGTAATTATTTCCAAGGTATTTTATTAGAACCGCTGAATGACAGTTTTATTAGATTAGAATCAGGACACAAGGGGGCTCACTTGCTTTACTTTTCTGGATTTTCTTGTAATACTGATATCGTACAAAACATGGTTTTTCTTGGAATTATCCAGGACACTTTTTATAAACCTATGAAGGTGATTGAATGGTAGATTATTCTACTTTGAGAAAGAAAAATTTAATCTCATAATTTCAAAATATATCATTTTTCTTTAATTCAGCTTCCCACAAAACAATTACAAACATTAAACCCTATTCACTAATACATATTAAATTTAATATGTATGAAGACATTAACTTAAAAATATTTTTTTAACCAGGTGGATGAGGTTAGTCCAATCTTTGCGAACATGTTGTCTTATGTCTATGGACCTTCTTTGACCTATGGTGAAGCATTTCTCTTTTGCCAAAGTAAATAGAGTGGGTTAAACAACGCATTTCACTATTACCTGAGCAAGACTAACTCCTCTTTTACTTTAGAGGAATAAAACCATTACTCTTGTATGACAGAATTGCTTTGCCAGAGAAAAATAAGCTTTCCACTTCCTGTATTTCATCTGATTGCCTGTATATGCACTGAAGGTGATGGCTTCTTCACAAAGGAACAGATGAGGGGTTTTCTTGCATGGATCTGTTAAAGCATGCAGTCCCTTTGTCTCTTTGACCTCCTGTGCAGAAAAGAATTGTTCTTCAATGCCTTCTTCTGGTTCAAATTATCCTGTGCTTGCATTCCAGGCAGAATATATCTCTTATTTTTAGCAATATTGCTTTGTACCTTTATATCACCATGAAAAAGACAACAAATTTCCTCCCTAAGTATTTCAACTTAATTTCCTCCTCAGGAGGAAGAAAACTCATCAACAAAAAAATAGCTGTTTTTCCCTTTTATGCTTTTGAAACATTGGTTGACTAATATTATCCCAAATAAATTCTGCCATTTTCAGTGATGCTGAGAAAAAACAAAAAACACACTAATAGTGAAGTGATTCTGAAACTTATGCAATAAAAACAATTGTGTCCATTCCAGCTATATTAGGTAAGCAGAAAAAAAAATTGTATTTCTGCAAAATGAAAAAAGGTGAAATAAACTTCAAGAAAAATATTTGCAAGTCTCTCAGATCAAAAACAGGAGTGAGTTTATCCTGGTTTTACAGAGATGTTAGAGAATTTATTAATTTGAGTTTGATGATGTATATATAATATGTTTCTAAAATGTTGGCTCACCTTAAGAGATGAAATTCTCTTTGAGAGAAACCAACTTCAAATAACTTACCTGTTGAGGTGCTGTTTGGTTTGAGGCATTTATTTTTACAAAAGCTCTTAGAAGTTTTAGGTCCCTCTGGGGTCTTAAAGCTTGTGCTGAGCTGGATAAAATATTTGAAAGCAAGGAAAGAAATATAGTCTAATAACAGTAGTTACTAGGCAAAGCCATGCTTCAGCCAAGGAAAACAAGCTCTGGACAGATTGTGGCTTGTTCACAAAAATGAAGGTAGGCCATTGCATTACCCCTTTCCTGCCCCACCCTCCTGCCCAAATGAGATTAGTTCTATCAATAGAAAGTAGACATGCTGAGAATAATAGCTTTGTGATTTATATTTATCTATCCATAATATTCCAGCTAAAAAGGTCCATCATTGCATTTTTCCGTCAGACATTTTCATTAGGTTCATAAGACCTTTCACCAGGAGAAAGAATTCAGGCTTGTACACAAAGTTTTCTCTTTTTCTGTATCACATGGGTTTTGACAAGTCCATTAGCAAAAATTTACAATTTGAAATATTAGTTTGGATTGAGGACCAAATGCTGAAACTCTTACTCATGTTAGTTACCTCAGGATGGACATCGAGATCTTTCTTTTTAAAGGTTCCAGATTATAAAAAAACAATTAGTCTACACAAAAATGATGTAGCTGAAACCATACTATCCTGTGTTTAAACCATAATCTATGACCTTGTTGGGGTTTTGAGAGTTCTCTTTTTATTTTCCTTTTCTTTTGAAAGAATTTTTCCCCATACATGTACATTGCTGAGGGGAACCATTGCCAAGGTACTTGAGAGAGACAAAAGACTTGGCCACAGGGAGGAGTCCCTGCCAACTGGCCCCTTTACCTGGGAAGAGGGGGTTGGGCAGGACCCCTAGGCCACTTGTGTTCTCGGCATTCAGAGGGGAAGGAGGCTGCATCGCTGTGGAGAGAATCCGCCATCACTGCAGGCTTCTGCCTTCTGCTGCTTTCCTCCAACCGTGAGTGGAGCTTGCTCGCTGGAGCGGCTCTTGCACAGGGATCCTATTTTTTACACCCTACCTCACTAAAAGGAGACACCTTTCCACCATCTGCTCGGATGCCTCAGGGAGACCCCTCTCCACCCGGGATCCTAAGCCCGTTTTCCCTGCCCTGCTGGGGAGCTGGGCCGAGGCTGCTCGGCCTCCTCCCCCCACCGCCGTTCGTCTGCTGCTGCTGCTGTTGCTGCTGTGGGTTTTGCTACACTGTACCAGCACACCCCCTGCCTGCTGAGAAGTCCCAGGACCTCCACTTTCAATTCCGGCGCTTGATACATCTCATCTANACCTCTAACTTTAGTTTCTTTGGTTAAACAAATACTATTCATGTCCTGTCAAAAAATAAGCAGCATTTAGCTAATTGCGTTCATAGACTTGTGCATGTCAAATGCCTGATGATAAAAAAGCCAATAGCATGACAGATTCAGTCCCAGTACCTGGAAGACTTGATGTAGGTTTTTTATGAGTTTTAACTGAGCCCATCCGACCTCCCCATCACATGTGGAAATAGGTTGCTAGATTCTTTAATGATACATAAAAATACCTTAAGCTTTCTGTAGACAACCAGAAGGTATTCTATAAACTGGCAGAAATAAGATATGTATGCTGGCAGAAAAGGGATAAAATTGAAGTATTCCTGCTTTCACTTTTCCTGACTACTCACTTATTGCATAATTTGACACAGAAATGTTAGTGTAGGTAATTGTCCTGATAATTCAACAATTCCAGTAAGGATTGATCTTATATATTCAGTTACAGTGCTCTTGCCCCCACAGTGTTAGGCTCCAGTAAAATACACTGATTGGATTAATCCATCTGGGAGCTGAAGAAGTTGACAAGGTTAGAAGTGGCAATAAGAATCCGTCACATGTTTGTGTGCTTCAGTACCATTTGTTTACAGTGAATGGATTTGGTGAAGTGAAGGAGTCCCTGCATTGCAGTCGAGCAGATGAGCATATCTGTGTTCAGATTTCCTTCTAAGATGGCCAACTCATAGTTCAAATGACTTGGCTTCTTCCATGCACAATCAGTTATGAGCTGTTCAAGCACCAATGGCTCATCAGAACACCAGGTTCCTGGAACAAAAGCAACTTTCCACTCAAGCCTTTTTGCCTGAAGCTTACGCTCCTTCCCCCATTATATGGTTCCTTTTTTATTGTTTTGTTTCAGCCTCCTCTCTGGTTACTCAGAATTAGAAGTCACTGTTGCAAAGTTAGTGAGAGAAGAACTACCAGTCTGGCAGTGTCAGGACAATGGAGCAGCAGGGTAACTTGACTGATCTGTTGGCTTTCTTTATTGTAGAGCTTAAAATATGTTCTCATGAACTAAGAGTATAGATCAAGGTATTCTTTTTAAAAAATTAGCTTTTAAAAAAGTTTGTCACAGTTTTTAAGAACTGTCAGCCAGATTTAAGGAAAAGTTACCTATAAGAGGACATGAACACTCACTGACTGAGGTTTTCACTAGACCCCTTGAGAGTTACAAGGTTTATCTTGACCAGTCCTAACAGGTATCAGTCTGTGAATTTGCTTTTTTTTTTTAAAACTCTCCCTGGATTTTTTGCTACCACTGTTTTTCTTGTATACCAATCTATTTTAAATCACTAAAACCACATGAAAAAACATTTCCAGCAATTTATCATATTCCACTTTTGGAGTCTGTAATTCTCCAAAGTGTACTGTAGTAAAGCATGAAATGCTAATGAAAAGCACTGGCTACCTGTTTCTACTCTGGATTTCTAAGCAAAACCTTGTTTATGGTAATGCAAATTAAAATAAACTTGTAAATAGATATACTACTTCAGTAAGTGAATGACAGAACTGAATTGATACAGCTCTGTTGAAATTCATGGGGTTACTTTATTTATGTGACCCAAGAACCTCACCTTAACAAGAATTTAAAACCATATTATATTTTTAATTCCTCTTACCAACTAAGAATGATATCAGAAGAAAAGTCTACAGGGTGAAGTCCAATAGAAAAATTTCTGAGTTAGTGAAGAGCTGGAATGTATTAATGACATTGTACAAGATGTCTGAATCACCCCCTACCTGACGTCTATGTACTTAGCATTATTGTGAATATGAAATTGTGCTGCACCCTTGTAAGCTTTCCCTGTTAACTGAACTTACAGACTTCAGCTAGTTGTTATTTAAATGTAGCTATAGTATTTACAGGACAGAGTTGCCACAAAGATAAAGTATTTTGGAATCATCACAAAATGTCTTTGTACACAGTTATACAGATGTGCCTAAAGTGTGTATGGCCTGAGCTTTAGTGCTATTTTTGCATACTTTCATATAATGAAGAGTGTCATGGCTGTATAAACAACTATCTAATGAAATATTCTTGGTTGAAAAATAATTTTAGAACATGTAAAAAAACATTGGCGCTCCTATGCCAGATGGTGAAATCTATGTCACATAATTCTCTATTTAACTGTGTGTTATATTGCAGCTTTGAATAACCTGGCATGCGGGAGGCTGGCTGAAGCCCATCATCCAGAAATACAAAACCAGTTATTTTGGGGAAGTGTTATGGGAAAAGCTATTGAATGTTTCTCAAAACATAAAGGTTAAAACTGTCAGTTATATGCAACTGGTTGACAGTGTCATTAGAATTCTATAGTGATGTCTTAGAGATATTTTGGCAGTATATCAGAGAGTGAAGAAGTAGTGATTGAATATGCAGATTTTTGGAAACTGTCTACAGCCTAAGCTGCTATACTGAAAACAAACTTCCATGTGCTTGCCAGGATTTAAAAAAGAAGTATTGTGGAGAACCGATCTGCAGTCATTGATGAAACAGTCTGAAGTAATTACAGGGTGTTGCAGTATTGCAGAGCAAACTTGTGCAGTTTATGGATTTCAGACTCTGTAGTTGCAGCGGACATCAAATAGACCATTAGAGCAAAGTACAGTTTATAGACTTTGGATTATATGAACTTCAAAATGGTGCAGACTTATCACCTGATATTAAGGAAAGGGAATATCCTGATATCCTGAATGGGAATTAAATTTTTTTAAAAAAATCAAATAGATCAACTTTTAGAATTTTTCTATTTGTACTTGTAGTATGCTCTAGTAATTTTATCCTGGAAGGATAAAACCAGTTTGCAATTCTGAATGGAGATATAAAACCAGAATATAACTTTGTTCATTATTATAGTGTTTGTATCTCCATATTGAATTTTGGATATATTTCTACTTATTATTTATAATGGAGATGGATCAATACTTAATGCAGATCCATGGAATACTGTAGTATGTACATACAGTATTCCATTTCTATGACCAGACAATCCTTTTTATGCATCAGGCTGGAAGGACATTCAGTTTAACACTATTTGAAATGTTCTTTGACAAGCTATGGTTCTAGCAGGCATCATCATTTAGCACTATTGTAGTTAACTCCTCTTGTGAATATATGAGTAAATTATTAAGCTTGCAGTGATGATATTTCTAGTTATTTCTAGTTTCTAGCTTATTTTGGTTACCTAAAAGCTTCCAAGTGTAAAAATTATTTAAGAGAGTAGAAGAAAGAAGTTTTACTGTGTGGTTCAAACCATTTTTTCATCTTTTTTTTTTTTTTCTTGAGAACTGAATGCTCAAGCTGGACTGAGTTCCCTGGAGAAGTGGCTTACCTACTCTATATGGTATTTGATTCTCTCATTTCAAGAGTAAAGACTTCTACATGGGAAGGTAACCTCAGTTTGAAACAGAACCTTTGTCACATCCTTCAGAGTATTAAGGGTCATAGTAAAGACTTATTTTTGATTTGAAGTAGTATGCACAGTCAAATGACTACAGAAATAACTGAAGAAATTTAGTAAAGTCAATGCTATGTTAAATGAAATTAACACCACCTGTAATAAAATTTACAAATTAACTTCACTGTTTTGTTTTTTTCAACCAAAAACTGAAGCATTCACTTTTCATGGCATTTAAAAACAATATTTATCAAGAAAATTTTTATTTTCATTGTTTTCATTCCCCTTTTATTTCTCTTTCCTTTGTAAATGATCTGGAGGCTGGAGTCAAACGTATATCAAAGAATTTTGCTGATGATACTAAATCAGGAGAAGCTATGGATTCTCTCAAGGGTGAAAGAGGCCTTACAGAGAGATCTGAATAGACTAGGGAGCTGAGCAATGATATGATCTAGTGGGGGGCATCCCTGCCCATGGCAGGGTGGTTGAAACTAGATGACCTTTAAGTTCCCTTCCAGCCCAAACCATCCTGTGTTTCTGTGATTCTACAATTCTATTATTCTATGACTGTACGAAATTCAACAATAGAAAATGCCAGATTCTGCACCTTGGACTGGGCAATTCTAGTCGTACACACAAATTGGAGGATGGCAGGCCAGAGAGCAGCCCCACTGCAAGGAGCAGGTCCCTTTCAACCTGTGATAGTCTATGATTCATCCCAGGTCTAGTTTGCTTTTCTTGTTAAAGAATACATATTTACTTGGAGAAATCCTATCCTGTGCTGAGCAGGAAAGGTGACTACATTAAGATTAGCAGTAGGTTTTTAACTTCTGGCTGCTTTTCCCTCCCTCCATCCCTCCCTTCCTCTCTCCTCTCCCCACCCTTCCATTTCTGATAATGGCTTTAGAATACCTAGCTAGATTTAGGTAAACAAGTGAAGCATTAATGCAGAGAATTCAGTGTTTGAGCTAGAAAATTCAGCTTCTTTTTGCATTCTGTTCAGTGCTTTATAAACTGATATTTTCTTATTGCAACAGATAGGTGAAATTTTTTTGAGTCCCAAAAAATATTTTGGCCAGTGATATTAGCTTAGCCAACTCATACCAGGAATGTTTTACCCCTTAAAATTGACATTATTCAGTGATTTATCTTCATTGTTTTGTTACCAAAACTTTTTATTATTTGAATAGATTTTAAGAATTGGTCTTTCCAGAAGTGGTAAAGATTAAGTTGTTTACATGTGCAGTGACTCAACACTAGCAAGCAACTGATGATTCATTACCATATGCTACAATTTCCACAATTTCTGGCCATTATTAGTTAAGAATTTTGATCCAATCTTAAAAGACAACTTACGAGTTCGTGAATATTCTGAAGGCGAAGACCCCAGGCAGGATTCATCTTACTTGGTTTTAAACATGTACAGTTGGGATGTCTGCCCTTAGCTCTGTTACTGTTCAATTGAGAGAAATATGAGCATCTGTTGCATAGTTCATCTGACCAAATGTAGCTGTTCTTCCTAAAATGAGATGAGCTAAACTGTAGAAGTTGTAATTGCTCCTCATGTTCTATAAAGGGGAATCTAGACAGATGATCTGAGATACACTGCACCAAAATACAAATAGAAACCCTCCTACCTCTCCCACGATAAAGCTGACCAGTTTGCCCTTTCAGTTCACAAACATTGAGAAGGAGTGTCTCTTCTCCAATCCAGGCTCCCCTTGTCTTCCATCCCTTCACTAACTTCCCTTAGATGGTTCAAAACCACAACTTGAAAACTCCCTCATACATGGAGATGCTAAGATTTCAGTGATGAACATACCTTCTAGATCAGTTTTTACTCTTTGGCCTGTGTCTGATGGAGATGCCTCTGCACTTGTTGGTGCCAAAGTTCTGTTACAGAAGAACAATTTTTCAAGATATTTCTAGGCTGTGAGGATGGAGTGTGGTTGATCTGGCCAACAGTATGTGATGTAATAGCATTTTAGTCCACAGAAACTCTGCCCTTTTTATTCATGTGCTGATACAGTGGCAGTCACTAGCATACAGCCTTTTACTTCTCTGATCAAGAAATTGAGTCATGTATTGAGTCTGTCTGGGAAGGAGTTAACTTTCCTCACAGCAGCACTTACACTGCTGTGCTTTGTGTTTTTAACTAACACAATGTTGGTAACACTCCAGTGTTTTGGTGATTGCTGAGCAGAGCTGCACATAACAGCATCAGTGCTGTCTCTTCTAACTTGCCCTCCAACGGCCTGTAGGCTGAGGGCGAGCAAGGCTGAGAGGGAACACAGCTGGAGCAGCTGACTCAAGCTGACCAGAGAGGTGCTCCTTACCAGATGACATCGTGCTCAGCATGAAACATTAAGAGAAAGAAGGAGTGGGGTGGGCATTTGTCAGTAAGGCATTTGTTGTTAAGGTATTTGTCTTCTGGAGAAACTGCTATGCATATTGAGGCGCTGCTTCCTAGGAAGTGACTGCGGAAGTTGAGAATAAATCTCTTTTTCCTTTGCTTCTCAGCATTGCTTTTGCTTTTATTTGCTAAGCTGCCTTTGTCTCAATCCACAGGGGTTTTTTCCTCACCTTATTTTTTCCCGTTTGTCTTGCTGAGGAGGGGGAGTGATAGAGCAGCTTGGTGGACACCTGAAAACCCACCGAGATCAACTCACTGCAGGACCCAAAAATTGTTATTCAATTTTCAAAGAGATGAAGAGGATGATTTTGCTAGGGAAAAAAATATTAGCTGCAAATAGTTTACTCAACTTTAATTTTCAGAAGAAACAAGAATAAATCATTTAAGCTCTCACAAATTTTAAGCTGCCTTGAAGCTGTGGACACTTAAAAGTTTGTTCTTTTTAAACGTCTATGTTTAATTAATAACCATCTCTTACATATATATCATAAATGGTTGGTTTCTTTTTATTTGAAACTATGCTCAAAGTTTATTACTTTCTAGTGAAAAAGTGAAAGATTATCTTTCATATGTTAAAATAAACTGAAATTGATGACCCTGAGACGTATAATACAAATGGAAGCAGAACAGAAAACCTAGTTCTGAAAGTTGCTTCATAAATAATTCATGACTTTTCTAGAAATAGTTCATGAGCTTTTTATGACATTTTGTAAGCCCTAACGGTTTTATTATCATGAGTTCTATACTGCTGCAGTTGTAAGCTACTTTTGCCAATATATAAAATATACAGTTGGAAGGGCAGTAAAACCAGACATCTTTGCCCCATAGTGCACATTTTCTTATTTTAGGTTGTATTCTCAGGCATTTTTAATTAGCTGAAATGTTCAACATAGTACCTGATATATTTGTTAACTAACTAGGAAAAAACCAAACCAAACAAAAAAAACCTAACCAAAAACCAGATAAAAAGATAGAGCTGCATCTGGAGAAAGATTTAGAGCTGATATATTTGCACTCAGAATCCACAAGAAGTAATAAATTCAATTACTTTTCAGGTTCTTTCTCCTTATGCAACATATCTAAAATCAGAGCATAACTTTGGGGACCGATTATCCACTTTGTGTTTTACCTCTTTTCCACCGATTGTGATAATTCAAAGCTTAGTTTTTATTTCGTAGTTATGACTGAGAAGATAAATAATTTCTGACATATATGTCACAGTGCTCATATTAATTTAAAATTGAATTATTGCAAAAAAGCTTCTGAGAAGAATTCATTGTCTCTCAGTAATTTTACTGGAGAAATTTTGTTAGAGTATTTTTAAAAATCAAACCTATAGGAGGGGAAGCAAAAAATCATGGCTTTGGAGGATTTTTTAAAGTTTATTTTTCTATTTTTAGTTGTTGTTTTTAAAGAAAGTTTTTTTTCCCCCTTTTATTTGCCCAGTTCTGGTTTACAGCAAGAAAGTTGAAAAATCTAACAGACTTATTAGTACTTTTTGGAAGCAGTAGTAATAATACAGAACATCATACTCATTTGATACATGCAAAACTGGGAATTACACTTAATCAGGGTCTCAGATTTAAACTCAAAAATACTGGGAGATATGCACAAGTCACAGTAGGATGCAGGAATAGAACTTCAATATCTTTCCAAATGTGTTTAACTTGGGAATTCCTCTTTTGCACGTTGTTCAAACTTACAGAAGACGTCCCCTGTTTTCAGATGGAAAGTTATAAAAGATTTTCTATTCTTTTTCATAGTCTTGTCAGAGAGTAAGCCGAACTTCCTACTATAAGAGAGTAACATGAAATTGTGTAGTCAATAAACAAGAAAAAAAGGAAAGAAAAGGAAGGAAAAAAATAGTTCTATGAAAAAATAGAATTTTATTCTCTATTTTCCTTAGATATTGTTGTGTCCTAGATCTCAAAGCTGGTCTCCACTGATTTATGCAGTGGCAGCCTTGTTTTTACAGTTTACTTTTACAGTCTCCCTTTACTTCTATTTCAATAAAAAATTTTTATCTTCCTTTTGCCCAATCTCTTCTGCTTTGACAATTTTTCACTTCAGAGCATTCAGATGACTTTTCTTCTTTTTGACTTATACACAGAGAATTGAGACATGCACACAGTCTACCATTATCAGAGTAATGTCTACCATTTTTAATAGTCAGTGAAACTCTTTAAACACTAAGAGAATTTTTGGATCAATCTTAGACCTCAGTTCACTCATATCTTTTAGGCATATTCTTAAATTCATCTTTATTAAGCTGTGGTAGGTTGAACCTGAGTTGATGGACAGCTCTTTTAACCAGTAGTGCTTTTCGAAATTTCCATATTTAAAGCCTGTGAAGATACAAGAAGTTCCCTTTTTCCTTTTGGTTTTGGCAGCCTCCCGTGCATGAGGGGGGGGAAGATGGGCCCCGAGGCTCCATTTCTCGGAGCGACCTCGGGCCTCCCCTTGCCCCGCCGGACCCAGGGCACAGCCCCGGCTGCCTGTGGGAGAGCCCCTCAGAGCCCCGGGTAGTTGAGGAACAGCCATAAACTGCTGCAATAGCCAAATCCATCCAGCTCGGCTCCTGAGGACTTCCTCCCCCGCCCCCCACGTGGCCTGCGGAGAGCTGGCAGGGGTCGATGGAGCTGAGAGACAACATCGAGCAGCCAGCAGCACAACGTGAGTGAGGCTTTCTCCACCGTAAAGCCTAAACAATGAAGACTACTCTTCATCATGGGATCTTCAAGGTCAGAGAGAAAGAGAAAGTGAGTGAAGCTGAAATGGCAGATGGGGAAGAAAGAGGGCGGAGTCACGCTTGCAGCACGAAAGCTTAGAACTGCTTTCTGCAGACCATGGTAGGAACTGTAATATCCCAAACTTTTTCTCTTTAATCCGTTTAAAGACATGGGGGAATGAAAATTCTGAGTGCAGCCTGTGTGAGAAAACAAAGGTGACCACGGTACGTTACCCAGTAGTTGTGAGAGGTTGTGAGAGACTTTAAAAATCTTCTGTGAAGAAGAGAGTTGTTGTTTTCAGGCTGGAATTTGTCCATCCTTAAACTGGAGACCCCATGTGTGGCTTATGGTAACAATGCAGTGTGGAAGAGACTGTGATTTCTTTCCATGGGAGAGATGTTTTTCCCAGCTACAGATTTCCCAGGTGGGCTGTTGGCTGGGGCAGTTTTGGGAACCACGAGCAGCGGAAGAGACCTCTGTTTCCTTAAATAGTAGAGGGACTTTTAAGAACTGTGAATGCTGCCCGATAATCATGTTTTGTTATCCTTTGTGCTGGTTTGGGAAGAAGAAAAGGGAGAGGGTGCTGGAGAAAAGGGAGGTTTGCTTTAATTTCTTATTATTTCTTTTTTTCTTTTAGTTCTGTTAATAAACTTTTTCATATTCTTTAAGTTTTGAGCCTGCTTTGCATTCCTCCAAATTTCCTATCTCACAAAAGATAAGAAATGTGAACGAAACCACTTCATAAGTGAAACACAATAACCAAATTCTAAGGTCCTGCTGATTTCACCAGGCATTGAGCATATGCCCCAAATAAAAGGTAAAACCAATGCTTAAACTTCTGAATTAGGATATTAACAGAATCACACAAGCACAGAATTGTTAGCGTTGGAAGGCACCTCTGGAGATCATCCAGTCCCACCCCCTCTGCCAAGGCAGGGTCACCGAGAGCAGGGGACATAGGAATGCATCCAAGTGGGTTTTGAATGTCTCCAGAGAGGGAGAGTCTATTACCTCCCCAGGCAGCCTGTTCCAGCGCTCTGCCATTCCCAATGGAAAGAAGTTCTTCCTCATGTTGCGGTGAAACTTCCTGAGTTTTAGTTCATGGCAATTGCTCCTCATCCTATCTCTGGGCACACTGAAAAGAGTCTGGCCCCATCCTCTTGGCCCACAACTTTGAGATATTTATGTGCATTGATGAGATCACCTCTCAGTCTTCTCTTCCTAGACTAGATAGGTCCAGCTCCCTCAGTCTCTCTTCCTAAGAGATGCTCCAGACCTCTCATCATCTTTGTGGTCTCCAATGGACCCTCTCCAGTAGCTCCTTGTCTCTCTTGTACTGAGGTTTCCCGAACTGGACACAGCACTCCAGATGCGGCCTCACTAGGGCAGAGCTGAGTATAGGGGCAGGACCATCTCCCTTGACCTGCCAGCCACACTCTTTCCAATTCACCCCAGGCCCTCCTGGCCACAAGGCCATACTGATGGCTAGTTGCCAGCTTCACCAAGTTGGCTAATTGCCAGTTGTCATTCACCAAGACTCCCAAGTCCTTCTCTGCAGAGCTGTTTTCTAGTAGGTCAGCCCCCAGCTAGTACTTGGGGTTATTCCTCCCCAGGTTCAATACCCTACACTTGCCCTTGTTGAACTTCGTTAGGTTTCTCTCTGCTGAATTCTTCATCCTATCAGATGTCCCGCTGAATGGCAGCACAGCCTTCAGGTGTATCAGCCACCCCTCCAGTTTCATATAATCAGTAAAACTGCTGAGGGTATAATCTATTCCTTTGTCCAGGTCATTGAGAAACAAGTTGAATAAGACTGGACCCAGTGCTGATCACTGGGGAATGCCACTGACACCAAGCCCACTTAGCTGATTATGACCCTCTGACATTCAGCCAGTTCTCAGTCCACCTCACTGTCCATCCACCTAACCCACATTTCCTGAGCCTACCTATGGGGATGTTATGGCAGTGTCAAAAGCCTTGCTGAAGTCAAGGCAGACTACATCCACTCTCTGTCCTGATTTACCCATTCTGCTACGTCACCATAAAAGGATATCAGATTGGTCACCGTGATTTCCCCTTGGTGAATCCGTGCTGGCTACTCCTGATGATCTTCTTTTCTTCTACATGCTTGGTGATGACCTCCACAATGATCTGTTCCATCACCTTTTCAGGGATGGAGGTGACACTGACCGGTCAGTAGTTTCCTGTGTCCTCCTTCTTGCCCTTTTTGAAGATGAGAGTAACATCGGCCTTCCTCCATTCATCAGGCACTTCTCCCCTTCTCATGATTTTTCAAAGATGATGGAGAGCTGCAGAGAAACAACATCTGCCAGCTCCTTCAGCACCTGTGGGTACATCCCACCAGGGCCCATGGATTTATGGATGTTTAGTCTGTCTATCTGACCTGTAACCCAGCTCCCTGTGACCAAAGATAAATCTTTCTTTCTCCAGCCTTCTTCTCTTTCCTCTGAGATCTGGGACTCCTGAGGGCTGATTTAAGTAGTGAAGATTGAGGCAAAGATGGCATTCAATACTTCTGCCTTCTCTATATCCTCCTATACCTGAACACCCATGTGATTCAGCAGTGGCTCTGCATTTTCCCTAATTTTCCTCTTACTGATGAGGTACTTGTAGAAACTTTTCTTGTTGTCCTTGACATCTTTTGCCAGATTCAATTCCAAGTGGGCCTTGACGTTCTTCATTGCATTCCTGCATACCTTGATGATGTTCCTATAGTACTCCCATGTGGCCTGTCCCTTTTTCCACATCCCATAAATTTCTTTCTTCTGTTTGATATTTGCTAGCAGGTCCATGGTAGTCAGGTCCTACCCCTTTTTCCTGATTTCATCATCATGGCATATACTGGTCTTGAACTTGGAGGAAGTAATGCTTAAATACTCACCAACTCTCTTGGACTTCCCTCTCTTCTAGAGCCCTATCCTGTGGGATTCCTCTAACCAGGTCTCTGAAGAGGCTGAAGGTAGCCCTCTGGAAGTCCATGATCATAATCTTTCTCACTGTTCTGCTATCTCTTCATTCAATGCTGAATGGGATACAAACAAGGAAGATTAGCTTTGTATGAAGGTGACTGGAAGGTGAGTGTTATCAATGCATTTTTTTGTTCATCCATGATATTCTTCTTACAATGCCACTTTTGCACTAAAACTGCTAGTTACTACCTCTGACAGCCAATTTCCATTTTTCCACATACACCAGACAGATACGTCTAGAATTGTTGTCTGACTTGCTGGCCTAACAGCTGCTTCTTATGTTGTGGCAATAAAGAACGGGAATAAGTGCATTTTCTATCTTCCATTCTCCACCCATAATCATGGCTGCAGACAAGTAAATCCATCTTTACGGGTAGTATAAACTTTTCTTAAAAAAGTTCTTTCCACATTATCGTATGCTGTCTTCTTTTAGAAATACAGGGTTTTCTTCAGTTTGGAAAAACGCTGAAGTTCTGTGCAAAATTACTTAAAAAAATTATCTTAACATATTTCCTGGGCACATAACACAATCTTTGTTCTATTTTGTTTTGCACAGAGTAAGAGTTTACATGTTAGACAGAGGGAGAAAGCAAGAGAAATGGAAGGTGACAAGAATGGGAACCAGTATGTAAGTCATTCAGACTAATAGACTAGATTTTAAAATAAATATGGTAAACAAAGAGTAAAAATTGCAATGAAATCTGTAAATGAGAAAGAAATACAAAAATCAAACTAATTTTAAAGCAATATGAGCCTTCAAGTATAGAAACATATAGAGCATATCGTGTTTCAGTTTGAGATACTGGGAAGTGAATATAGAGAAAAGATGGAAAACTTGTCATGGAATGAATAGAATAAAGCAGACTGAAACACTGTGTATTTGTAATTCCCTCCACCCAACAGTCCAAGCTCAGCATAGGCAAAACATGATCAAATCTTCACTCTCAGTAAATATTCACACCACCCTGCAGAGAGACCTTGGCAAATTAAAGGGCAGGGCAATCACCAACCATACGAAATTCAACAAGGGAAAATGCCAGATTCTGCACCTGGGATGGAGCAACCCTGGATGTACACATTGGGGAATGAGATGCCGGAAAGAAGTGCTGCTGAAAGGGACCTGGGGGTCCTGGTCAGTGGAAAGTTGAACATGAGTCAGCAGTGTCCCGGCTGTGAGGAGGACCAACCCTGTCCTGGGGAGCATCAGGCACAGCATCACCAGCCGGGCAAGGGAGGGGATTGTCCCGCTCTGCTCTGCACTGGGCTGGCTTCACCTTGAACAGTTTGTGCAGGTTTGGGTGCCACAACATATAAAGACATTAAGCCATTAGAAAGCATCCAAAGGAGGACAGCAAAGATGGTGAAGGGCCTTGAGGGGAAGCTGTATGAGGAGCAGCTGAGGTCACTTGGTCTGTTCAGCCTGGAAAAGAGGAGACTGAGGGGAGATCTCATTGCAGTTACAACTTCCTTGTGAGGGGAAGAGAAGGGGCAGGCACTGATCTCTTCTCTGTGGTGACCAGTGACAGGACCTGAGGGAATGGCCTGAAGTTGTGTCAGGGGATGTTTAGATTAGATATTAGAAAAAGATTCTTTACTCAGAGGGTGGTTGGGCACTGGAAAAGGCTCCCCAGGAAAGTGGTCACAGCACCAGCCTGGCAGAGCTCAAGAAGTGTTTGGACAATGCTCTCAGGCACATGGTGCGATTCTTGGCCCAAGAACATGTTGCTGCGCGGGGCCAAGAGTTGGACTTCAATGATTCTTGAGGGTCCCTTCCAACTCAGCTTATTCTGTGATTCTGTGACTCAGAACTACTCTTCCCTGTGAAGAACTGTCAGGAGATTACTTTGTAGGTTTTCTGCTTTGCCCTCTTGATAATTCCTCAGGCTAAACTTCTATGCTTTCTCATCATATTCAATATGAGAGCAGCTGACTCTGAACATCCATAGAGACATCTCACTGCTTTCCCAAAAGAGGCATGGAACCATTAAACTCTCCTTTACTATGTTTGTGCACAAAAATGATGACTCATTTGCAGATACAAAAAACCCAGGGCTTCTCATGTTCATTATTATGATCAAAGTGATTGCTTGTGCTTCCCTTTTGGTTTGGTATATGCACTGTTACCTTTCCACTTCTGAGCAAAAACTCTTTAGTATTAATTTTCTGGTCATAGATGCATTGGAAAAATATAAGGAAACTTCTTATCAACTTCTTATCAGTAGTTCTTATCAACTCCCAATTACTAAGCTAGACAGAATGACTTATATTTATCCACAAATGGCAACTCCAGAAGACTTTTTCTGTACCATCTCATTAGTGATGCATATAAGTATAAAATCAGTACTCTTTCTCACTATTTTAAAATAAGACTGACATTTAACTATGTGGGTATGGCATTGACCTAACAGTTTATTACATGGCTAATTAGGAATTTCCAGAATATATACTCTATTAGTTGGCATTAATTGTTTTTAAATATCTTGCTTTGTACCTGATCTTCTAGAATTAATTCTGTTTGAAGAGTTAAAATGTGTTCAAATTCATTTAGTCTGACTTTTCTGTTCTTTTGCTGTTTACCTTTCTTATCAGTGTTTTGCCATCAGAAAGTTTTTTGTTACTGTGTTTTCTTCTTTGACAACAGGGAAAATGTATTTACTGCTCTGGAACCCCGGGAAACCACCCATTGATGAAGATTTCTCACCGGTGACTGTTACGGAGATAGCAGTCAGGTCTCAAAATTTTTCACATAATGAATACTGTATTTTTACTTTGAAAGAGTTTTTAAATAAATAAAATGTCCTCTGCTAAGTTTTATCAATGCCTTAAAAAGTCTTACTGTATCTTTGTTTATGTGAGCTGCTTTTAATGCTTCTGAAAAAGGCAATGTTATGGGAAGCCCTCCAAAAATAAAATTATTAGAGATGAGACATAAAGGGAAGAGTGAGTCAGAATAACTGGTGGCAGTAAAAATAGGCTTGATATAACGAAAAGAAAATGCCGTTGGAAGCTAATTTGGTATCTTTTACAGTCATCCAGAGAGGAAAAGGTAAAATAATGTCCAGGAAGAAGTCAAGGACACAGGGTCAATATATCATGGTGTATTTCAGGCAACTTACAGAGTAACATGAAAAGAAAGATGAAGGGTGTTTTGTAACATATGACGGTTATCCTCTGGAAAATGTGTTCAAGTTTCCTTCTACAGAAACTAAAGTCCAGAAAGAGTCTGCAAGGACCTGTGTCTTTCCTTGTTGTAGAGCCGGTATCTCTATGGGACAAATACTGAAGAACTAAAAAGCAACCCTAATTCTGGTGGTAAGATGTTTATCTCTAGAAGCTAGAGAAAGAGCAGACAAATGCATATGGGAAGCAATAACAAGTGAAAACATGAAAGGAAAAGAAATAATTTTTATCCAAATGCTTTTTACAAAGCAGGAGTCTCCAAACACTAATATTTTAATTGTCGCTGATTTTTAATAGAATGGATTGCAACATTTTCCAGGAGACTTCAGCTTTGATTCTAGAAAAAGCTGAAATGTAACCTAGAGAACTCTGAAGAGAGATAAAAAGACAATAGGGGCCAATTTAGATCAGTAGGAACATAAAAAGTAATATCAAGCTGCAGACTCTTAAAAATGTAAGCAATATACTAATGGGGAAGATTAGTACAGAAAAAAAATTAAAAATATAGAAAGCTAGTTCCAAATCACAAAGGATAATGAATGCATCATTGCAAGACATTATATGCCAAGTAATTATGGGTTTTTCAAATATATACACAGTAAACTGCATATGTGATATTTTCCCCACTTTAAATGTCAAGAAAATGGATAGACAAAGGAAAGACAAAGGACTGACAAATCTGTCAACTAAAT
The DNA here is from genome assembly GCA_013397815.1 of Aleadryas rufinucha. Taxonomy (NCBI): domain Eukaryota; kingdom Metazoa; phylum Chordata; class Aves; order Passeriformes; genus Aleadryas; species Aleadryas rufinucha. The sequence continues at coordinate 54,270 of VZTH01010905.1, forward strand.
CTATATATATATGTATTACAGAGTAAGAAAGTAGCAAATCTCCCTGCTAAGAAGGATGTTCTTCCCTCATGCAGTGGGTCTCCTATTAAGATGATCTTTCTTGGAACTACCAAAGAAAATATTTGAACACTCCTTTGTGTGTATATTGACATTCAGGTCCTGGAACAACCAAAGATCAAGAGTATGCAAAAGATGACATGGAATGCATTGGTTCCTGCCCTTTCTCTAGTCTCAGCTGGTAGTTCTTGCAGGAACATTTTAAGATCACCCTGATTCACTGCTGAGATATGCAGTTCAGTTTTCAAATGTGAAATAGGACATGCTCATACAAGTTTGTGGATGATAATTAAAGAAACATCAAAATTGTCAGTGAAACAGCAATACAATTAAAGAGATGCAAAAGATCAGAAATTAAAGCAACATATTTTTCCAGAAAAGAAGACATTGGCACATAATTATCTGTTCTAAACCACTGATATGCAGTACAAAAATAAGAATGAAAAATTTGAAATGAAGAAACGTGAAAAAATTTTCAAGGTCTGTACAGGTGCACACTTGTATTAGAAAAAGGACATATTTTTTTTTTTTTGTCTTCTATAAAGGTATAGAATCACAGAATCACAAAATTATTGAGGCTGGGAGGGATCTCTGAAGGTCAACCCCTTTCTCAAGCAAACCCAGCTCTCCCAACCTTTCTTCATACGAGAGATGTTCTAGCCCCTTAGAACAGCTCCTTAATTCCCATCCTGGCAGCTCTTCTAACATAGAACTGAATTTCTAACATAAAACTGAAATGATTTCCTCCAACTGAGTTCTTATTTTTGCCACTCAATTCCAGAACAATACTGACAATTTAGACAGAGTTCAGAGTACAAGAAAACAATCACTATCAGTGCAGTAGAAACAATGACTTCTGAGGAGTTAACTTTGAGAAAAGAGTAAGACTTAGCATCTACAAATATTCAGCAGACAAAACTCCAGGGAGAAAGTGGAATGATTTAGGGTGATAAATTAAGGTTACTATGGAATAACAGAGTGAAACAAAGGACAGAAAAAATTAGTATGAAGAGTACAAAATTTCCTCATAGAGAGAAATCAATCTCTGGGCTAACTTTCTAAGTCAGTCACAGAAACTGATTTGTTCAGGACTATTATTGCTGCTCTGAACAAAATGTATCAAACCTTTCAGGCATTGGTGGTACAATAGCAGTGCAACGCATTAGATGATTTAGTGAGTCTTTTATCTTTCTCGCTAATGATTGTTGTTTTATTACCTTACTCTCTCTTTACAGGAACATGTTTTCCAAAATAAAATATTCTTCAGTATTAGATATGATTCATCATGGAAAAAGATAGAAGAAAATGATAAAATAGTAATCCAGATCTATGCATCCTGTTACACTTTAAACATTAAGTTGCCTTGTAAAAGCCACTAGTTACCAGAAGTGGCCAATGCATTGTCATAAAAAGATATGGGGATTTTTGAGTAAGGAAGGATAGTTCTAAACAAAAAGCAAATTATTTCGTCTTCAATAAAGTTCACTGTATCTAGTTCCCTACAAATTTCTGTTATTTGTTCTCTAGAAACATATTAATATCTTCAGGCTTCTCCATTTGCAACTGTCCATTGTCAATGCCCATAATTGTTCTCTTGCCATTTTTAATCTTGTCTCATTCTGGCCTGTTCCTCTGATGTGCCTTTGTTATATGCGGTCCAGCTGATCCATGATCTTATATGTTAGGAAGAAGCTCTTCAGAGGGTTCTGAGACAGTAAAGGAGGGCCTCCAGAGAAGCTGGAAGTGCTCAGGCCTGGGTTGGATGGAGCCTTGAGCCACCTGATCTAGCAGGGGGCATCTCTGCCCATCACGGAAGGGTTGGAACTCGGTGATTTTTAAGGACTCTTTCAAGCCAAACCACTCTATGATTCTATCATCGTATTCCCTGGGTTCCTATCTTTTCTTCCAATCCTTTCTCCATGTCCTGTACAATAATAAACCACCCTCATACCCAGTGCTTCACCTCCCAGTATGTCACACACCCTAACTAGAGATTTCTTGAATGGACAAAAAGCTGTAGAAAGTGCAGATATTTTGCAGTTTTGCAAGGGTTGGGCAGCTCGAACAAAGAGATTTCTCTTGTTCACTTGCATGCTATCCATGAAAGGCAGCTGAGATTATCACATGGAAACATATGCACCTTAAGAGCTGTGTTTCCTCACTGCTTTTTTTCTTTCGGCCAATACTGTGTGTTTAGTGAATTATCTCTGGTATTATCTGTAGGAATATGAATTATTTCCATTAGGATTAAAGATAACTGTCTCACTAGAATCTTTTTCTCACTTTTGAGCTGTGTGTTTGCCACACTGAAAGTAATATCACAAAAGGAATACTACAGGCCTGGTTTTCCTCTTTGGTTCTTTGTTTCTTTGTTTCTTTCTTTTTCTTTCTCTTTCTTTCTTTCTTTCTTTCTTTCTTTCTTTCTTTCTTTCTTTCTTTCTTTCTCTTTCATATAGAGCTGTAAAGACAGACTGCATCTCTTGGATTCACAGATAGGACTGCCAGATTCAGTAGCTAGACCTAACTGCAAACCATGCGAATTTACATATATATATATAT
>VZTH01010906.1:0-30095 GCA_013397815.1 Aleadryas rufinucha
GGAGCCTCTTTAGCCACTGGAAGACTAAAGATCTCCCTGGATCCTTCTCTTCTCCAGGCTGGACATTCCCAGCTCTCCCAGCCTGGCTCCGGAGCAGAGGGGCTCCAGCCCTTGGAGCATCTCCATGGCTTCCTCTGGACTTGCTCCAGCAGCTCCCCATCCTTCTTATGTCAGAGTCTCCAGAGATGGAGACAGTGTTCCAGGTGGGGTCCCTCAACCTTCTGATCACACATTATAGGTCTGGAAATAATCTCACCTCTTCCATTTTTCCTGTTCCAGGGTTTGGTAATTCTGCATTCAATGAAGAGAACCTTGGAACCATGAATGCCACAGTCCCTCTGCATCCAAATTCAGGTTCCAAAACTTGTTCCAAACTTGAGCAAGGGTTCTCCTACACAGACAAACTCTCTGGTGTTAAGGATTAGAGCACAAGGGATTGGAGCACATTGAGCGAGCCAAGATGAACTTCAGCCCTTGGCCAAATCCTGAAGAGAACTGAGAGAGGTCAGCTTTTAAAAGCTTTAGATTAAATCTGATTTATGGCTGCCTTATTTAGGAGGAACTTATTTATTTAGGGGGAGCTTTTGCTGAAGACTGGAAATTGTGGAAATTTGGAAAAATGGCCATATAGGGAAAGGTGTTCAAGATAGAATCAGAGAATCAAAGAATCAGAAAATAGTTTGGGTTGGAAGGGCCTCAAAGATCATCCAGTTCCAACCCCTGCCATGGGCAGGGACACCTTCCACTAGACCAGGTTGTCCCAAGCCACATCCAACCCCTTGTCCAATTCCAGGGATGGAGCAACAAATACTCCTGCAAATTGTAGTTCAACTCTCTCTTTTCAAAGCTTGGAATTAATCCATATTTGCTTGCGTGCAAACAGTGGGATGGTCACCACAAGGTGATAAATGCTAAGCTGACCTTCCTAGGCCACAAATCTACCATCACCAGTGTTCTGGAAATTAATTCCAACCAGTATCCCCAGGTTAGTCAGAACAGAGACCAGCAAGAGCTGAAAGAGCCCGAAGAAAAGCAAAATATGAGCTGTCTAGCAGTGAAGTCACTGCCAATGCACAATGCACAATTCAATTTTCAGGATTGCACTAAAACACCAAAAGCTGCTGCCTGCAATACTCAAAGAGCTGTTGTTTTAACTCTCCACTTGCGTCAGTGTCTGGTACCTTTTAAGATGACAGCTTATTTGTAACTTATTCAACCTGATGCCTCCTGAGCAATAAAATGTGCCCCTGGGATGTTCTTTTCTTCCTTTCCCTCTCCGTCTCACATTTTACATCCCTCATACATTTCAACAAGTTCATAATAACTTTGCTTTGCCTCACTTGTCTGATTGCTCCCATCCCTGGGTTATTTACCAAGCGGAGGTGCTGCTGCAGAAAGGACAAACTGATTAAGGAATTCAGCACTTTGCTGTGCCAATAAGAAAATTGCATCTCTCTCTGCACACGGAGAAGAAGCGGGGCTGGAAGTGGCACAGCAGTCAACCTTCGCTCAGCCTCCCGGATCATGGGGACAAGGAAGCAGAAAATAACCCCTTTCTCCCGAGTTTTCAGAGAACATTGCGGTGTTCTGGCTGCAGAGAACATATCATGGAAATAACAATGTATTTTTATCTTTTACATTTTATTAGGCATGATGGGGGAGCCACTGTTGGAGAGCACTTCTTAAACACACATTTGGGCTGAAAAAATTGAGCTCTAAATTCCTTTGTGTGGAAGAATTTCGGAGGCACCAAAATTCTCCTATCATTTGTGAACCCCAGGTTTGTAGTCAAAATCCACCAGCTGAGTGTTGCAATATTCCTGGTGTGCCTTGGATTAGTGCATCTCATTATGGCAGTAAATGTCCACTAGATTTAATTATAAACATTTATGGAATCATGGAATGGTTTGGGTTGGAAGGGAGTTTCAAGATCATCTCATTCCAACCCTCTGCCATGGGCAGGGACACTTTCCACTAGACCAGGTTACTCCACCTGAATTTTTACCAGCTGAGGCCACAGGTGTTGCAATGAAATATTGGAGAATTTCAGCAGCACAGAAGTTGATATTCCAACTTCTTAGGAAACATTTAAAGAGTTTTAGAAGCTGTTTTGGGATCGAATTCCTCTTAACACATTTTCAGAATCTGGAGACTTTCCAAAGGAGTGAGGGCCTGTGGACATTTCATCAAGTCCTTGTGGGTTCCTTCCAGCTCAGGATATTCTATAATTCTGTATGGTAAATTCTGGACTGTAAAGTCTGATCCTCAACAAGCAAAATCCCTGTTAACTCAGAAGTTCACCAAAATAGAAAATTCAAAGTTAAAAATATCTCTCCAGCACCAGATGACTTTGTTCTCTCGAAAGTAGGGCTTGTCAAAGAAACCTGTTATCTGTTCAAGGAGATTTCATGTCTGAGTGATAAAGAAAGTCATGATGATAAAACCTACTTTGGTTCGGCTGGATTGTAACCAGGTGCCTTCAGGATTGAAGCTGTTGCCAAATAAAGGAACAAAAAGACACATCCTACATCAATTAAAACCTGTCTCAGTCCAGCAAATTCTAATTTGAACGGGGAACAAAGGATTTGAGGTGATTTTTATCCTCATTGCAATCACTTTAAGACAAGAATCTCAGAAAATATTGTTCAATATTTTTATAACAAGGGAAAATGTGTTGGAAGAGAGTGGGTTTAGGTGGAATTTGGGGCAGAAGTTCCTTACTCTGAGGGTAGTGAGGCCCTGGCAAAGGTTTTCCAGAGAAACTGTGGCTGCTCCATCCCTGCAAGTGTCCAAGACGAGGTTGGACAGAGCTTGGAGCACCCTGGGATAGTGAAAGGTGTCCCTGCCCACAGCAGGGGGTGGAACTGGATGGCATAAGGGCCCTTCCAACCCAAATAACTCCATGATTCCATGATCCAGTATGAACTTCAAGGTGAAAAATCACATCAGTTCATTAAATTGGATAAAGAGTAGATTTCTTGTGTAGTCTTTCAGTGTTTAAGAGAATATCTGAGATATCAAGGAGAAAAAACATAATTTTCAGTTGTGCAAGAGAAAGTTGCATGAATCAAAGAGTTGGAAATTGAATTCAGTTGAATTCAGCCTTGAAATAAGACAGCATTTCCAAAAAGTGGCAATAATTATATTCACTGGGAGTTTAAAAGTGGAGGAAGTGGACTCAGCATTCCCTGGAATCTCTGAGACAGAAATAGGAGAGTTAGCTGAAAATCAGGATTTACCATTTGTTGGTCTTTTTGAAAGACATCTTCTAAACGAGGAAAAAAGCAAAAAATCATCCATATTTCCATGAAGCTGGAAGCTCCCACATCCCAGAAGTTGCTCAGTAAATCGAACACCCCTGTACACTTCATTACTAGCTGGCAATTAGCAAGCCCATTAAATGCTGGTTAATGAGAATGCTAATTGCACTGAACAGCTGCAGGTGGCTCCCGGCACTCCCAGTTCTGGGGCAGATCCTCCACCTCACTGCCCAAGGCTGGGAAATATCCATTTTCCCAAATCCCCCGCTCTGGAACAGCTCTATCAGAGCCATCTGCTCCAGAGCTGGAGGGGGCACAACAGATAAAACACCCAGCTCTGGATAAATCCAGCAAAGGACCAAGATAATGTGAGGAAAAGTGGTCCTGGCTTTGAAAAACACAGCTCTGGACTTGATCAAAGCTCATGGAATCCCAATACTGGGAACCTCCTGGGGTCAGTTTTGGGGCCCTCATGGCAAGAAGGACATTGAGAGGCTGGAGTGTGTCCAGAGTAGGGAACAGAGCTGGGGAAGGGTCTGGAGCACCAGGAGCAGCTGAAGGAGCTGGGGGGGGCTCAGCCTGGAGAAAAGGAGGCTCGGGGGGGACCTTCTTGCTCTCCACAATTCTCTGAAAAGAGATTGTGGTGTCGTGAGGGTCAACCTCTTCTCCCAGGCCACAAGTGATGGGATAAGGAGAAATGGTCTCAAGTTGCACCAGGGGAGGCTGAGGTTTGATGTTTGGAAAAATTTCTCCACTGAAAGAGTGACTAAACATTGGAACAGGCTGCCCAGGGAAGGGGTGGGGTCACCATCCCTGGAAGTGTTCAAAAACCAGGCTGACCTGGCATTTTGTGGTGTGATTTACTAGATGTGGTGGAAATTCAGCTGGAGGTTGGACTCGATGATCTTGGAGGTCTTTTCCAACCTTAATGATGCTATGAACCTAAAGAAAATTTAAAATAAAATCTAAAATTTAAATTATTTGTCATTTTCGTGTGTTTTTGTGGCAAAAGGATCGCAATGGGGGCAGCCAGGTCGATTCTGGGAGAAGGAAAATAATAATGCCGTGGGTGCCTATGGCAGAGCAGGCCCTGGTGTTCCTTTGAGAGGGGAGCTCAGCCATGGAGTGGCTGGATTGCAAAGCCAGTTGGACTTTCAGGGGTTTTCTTCCCAAAACTTTCACGCCTGTGGTTTGCAGTGATGAAAGATCAGTGTTCATCCCGATTCTCCCTCTGTGACAAACTTCTGTCACTGTGGCAGCATTGGGAACCCAAAGTACAGATAAAACGCTGCAGCTTTTGATGCTGATTCCAACAGAACCTTCCAGCATTGAAAGTTCAGCATCATTATTAACACAAAACCCTTTGAGCGCGGCACTCCACCCCCAGCCCTGCACTCCACGCAATTCAACTTACTTTACTTTTATTTCATCTAATTACAAGGCATTACTCACGAGAATGACGGATTTTATTACTCACTATTATACAATTTCTCTGTTCTCCAGTCCTAACAAAAAGAAAGTACGGAAAAAAAAGTTATTTGAGAAAGAAAAAAAAAAAGTACTCCCCTTAATAACAAATGATTTAATTTTAAGAAAGAATTTTGATGCCAAGACACAACTTTTGCTGAATTTGCCAGTTTGGTTCAAACTCTTCCCGTGTTTGACATCTAATAAATGCCACATGAAGTAATCCTGTAGTGAGCTTCAAATTTGTCACTCTCGTGACTAATTCCTTTTAATTAGACTTAACAATATATAAGAAGAAAAATGTCATCATTTAAAGTGAAGTCAGTGATGTATTGATTGGATAAGGACTTAACAGCATAAGAAGTTTGTTAGAAAATGATTCAAGTGAGCTTACTTTTAATTTCAGGCCATTTCTTTTCACTCTCCTGGGTACCACTGTACATAACAGCAAGATCCTTCCTGATTTTCCCTACATCCCACACTCACAGGTGCACAATGCTTTAGGGAATTCTGCCACAAACACGGTCATTTCAAGCATATGAATTGAAATGATTAAATATTCTGATAAAACGAGGCATTTTGAAGGCATCCAGAAGAGAAACAGCCCCCTTATCCCAATTATTTTGACCACGGTTGATACGTGGCTGTAACAGCAAACGCAAAAATAATGGAAATTTACCCCCAGACATCTGAGGAAATTAAATGTGAGAAGGCAGATTGTTGGCATTACCTTTCAGCCATACATCCATGACATCACTCGGGATCGTCCTGTGCCACTACACAAAATCTGAAGAAGTTTCCAAGATTTCTTTTTGCTTGGGTGGAAGTGTCTGAAAAGCTCCTCTTTGGGAGTTGAGATGAATCTTTGTGCAGCTCTCTCCAGTTCAGAATTCCACTCTTCTACGTGAGAGTTGCCTTCAGCGTAAATGCATTGCCCGAAATTGTGTCATCTTAACCCAGATCTTTTCAAAGCATCACTGGTGTTTATTCCTCAGCATCATGATGGTCATGGAATTATCTACAGTGATGGAGGGTTATTGTACTTTTATCAATGTTTGCTTGAAAAGGAATCTCCTCCTCTTGCTCTGCTTTTCATACAGAACGAAATGAAATCTTAGTGAATTATCATTTAAGATGGCCTGAGGAAAACATCAGATCCTGAAAAATCTGTCCAGGTTTAAGGCATCCTTCAACTCCTACGGTGCACAGGTCCTTCCCAGAGGAAGAGCAGCCTTGGGGGATGGCTGTGGGATCTTTCAAGTAATTCCCAACATTTGTTTGCAAGCAGCTACTCCACCCTGAGCAGTTTGGATCTCAGAGAACTCTTTTGGGAAGAGGGGTAGGAAATTAAATGAGGTTTGGAATTCAGTCTTAGATTTCTTCTTCTCCTTTCTTTATTCCAGAAGTGCTTCAAAACAATTAATTTAGTCCTACTCATTAGTCCTGTGCTAATGAACATCATTGCTAACATCTGAGTGGTCTCCTGAATTACTTAGGAAATCAGTGCTCTTACCCTTGTGTCCATTGCTGAGGGTTGATTTATAATAAATAAATAGTTGATTTATAGTAATTAAATAGTTGATTGATAGAAAGAAATAGTTGATTTACAGTAATTTGTGAAGAATCCGGGAGAGCAGGGATAGACCTGAGACCTGGGGTGGGACAGAAGTTTGAGACTGGAGCTCCTTTTGGGTTGAAACCTGGAATTTCTCAGCAGCAGTTCCACAACGTGACAGCTCAATGCAAAAATAATGAGGAATTATTAAACCTGTAGGACTTATTATGGAACAAATATCAGGAAAATTTAGGAATATCAGGAATACCGTGACCACCAAAGCAGATGGATGTGCTGAGTACCAGGTCTTCTCCAGAGGAAGGAAGACCAGCTGACTTTAGCTGATATCTGCTGGTGTTTTCCTCTGTTTTTCAGGAGCTGAGGGGAAGTATTATTAAGCCTGTAAGATTTTCCAGTGTCAATCATCCATTTTATTGCACCCAGTCCATTCCTTTTTTCCTTTTGTTTTGTCCTTGGCAGTATCTTCTGGAAACACTTGGTAAGGATGATACAGCAAGATAAAAACACTGACTGTTTGTTTAGGCTTAGGAATCATCTTAGGGATTTATGTATTTAATGCTGAAGTAACTTGTTCCCATCTTGTCCCCTTGTCTAATACATCCTTGGGACAAAATCTGACTGTGACTGACTCAGGACTTTTAAAAGACTTCATCACTTTCTGCAGAAACTCCTTTGGAGCAGTTTTGGCAGAGAATTGCAAATGTATTTTGGGCTTCCCATCCAGGCTTCTCCAAGAGAAATGTTGTGCAAGATCAGGTGAATTGGTTAATCCATAAAGTTGACCAGATGGATTTCTTGCCATTCCACACGGATTTCTGGTAATAATTACCATGCTCGCGGTTCCTTCATGGATTTAAAAAAAAAAAATTAAAAAAAAAGCAAAACACAAAAAACCAAAACTTGTTGGTTTATTTCTAGCTTGAGTTGCAGACTTAACTCATCTTGCCTCCAAAAAAGCAGAGTTTTACTCATGTGATCGAGTAAATAGAAAGTATTCCAAAGCAAGTAGGGAGGTCGGCTCCAAGTCAAGCCCTGCTCAGGCCCAGTGCCAGCAGACCACTTCAACTCATTAGAGGTGTAAAAATGTGCCTGATCAATGGATTGGGATTGTATGGTGAACCCTGAACTAATAAATATTGATTCTGACTACACAGACTTCTTGTGGCAAGAAATCGAGTTTGGCTGGTTTAAAGCTCAAGCTGCTGTCTGAGACACTGGACAAATCTTTTTCACATTAATCCATCCTTTTCTCTCCCTTCTGTTTGCTTCCCAAGGATATGAACACTGATTAGATCTGGGAGTTTCTTGCACTGTGGGGCACAAAGGTGATGGCTCTGTTGATGATGTTTTCAAGAGGCCTTGCTTGCACATATTAATATGCACAGAAAGTCAGCATATTAATGCACACTTTTGAGCTGCAAAACTTACCTCTGGATTCTTTAAAAATGACTGAATTGGCTGGTTTTTTATCCCTGCACGGTTCCCATGCCCAGACAGGATCAGAAACCTTTTGTCTGTCAGACAAAGGATGGTGAAAGTGTGTTCTGAAGACATCCTAGACCCGGCACAAGTAAAGGGTTTAGCACTCTCCTGAGGTAAAAAATCCTCTGGATTTAGGTCCTAACAGCCATCAAGTCTTCTTTTGACTTCTACACAACAATTTGTTCCCTCAGTACCAGACAATTTCCAGGAATAATCTTATACTCAGCCCCTACAACCCCAGGAAAAGCATAAAGCGTCTGACTCCTCAGCAACATGCCTTGATCCCTCTTTTGTTCCCTCCAAGTGCACTTTTATGAATCAATCCACTCCTGAGAATGCTCAAATGTGAACAGAAGCACCATGGGAAGGGTAGGGAGAGGTTGTTTCTTAACAAGAATGTCAACATAACATCTGAGAGAGTTCTCCATCTGAGAGTTCCCTCTCCTGGAGAATCCATGTGAGGCAAGTGTCCTTTGGTGAACTCCAGGAGGGTTTAAAGCTGATTGTAAACACATCAGGGATGAGAGAAAGTGAGGTGAGCCAGAGAAAGGAAGATATCATCCTCTAAAGCAGCTGGAATTTGTGATGAGGGGTGAGAATGCACCATCAGCAAGGAGACTCTGTCCCTACAGTGGTCTATTACAGATCTCTCTGGAGATTCCAGCATTAAATCCATCCTGTATCCCAACCTCCTCTTTTTCCTTGGAGGAAAACAGCTGAGAACACCATCAAATGATGATTCTTATTATCAACATCTCATACTGGTTTCAAGTAGCTGCAAAGAAAGTTCCCCTGGACATCAATTTAGAACTCACCTGTCCTGGCAGTAAAACAAAAACTTGGCAAAAAAAAACCCTCAGGAAGTAACGAATTCATTGCATCCAGCCATCCACGTCCTCTTTTTCTCTGTGGTGACTTGATCCAGATTTCTGATCTGAAGGTTAAAAGACTGGAAATAATTCCTAAATAATGGACTGCCTCATAAAAACAGGGTTTTGCTGAAGGCCAGTGGTCAGAGCATGAAAATCCAGTCTGAGCAACCTGGTCTAGTGGTGACATCCCTGCTCGTGGTGGGGGTGTTGGAATTAGGTGATCTTTAAGGTCCCTTTCAACCCAAACCTTTCCATGATTCTATGATCTGTGTTCCTTCTACTAAATAGTTTCCTCTTTAATTCCATAGAATCACAGGATGGTTTGGGTTGGATGGGACTTTAAAGCTCATCTTGTTCCATCCCCCTGCCATGTCAGGGGCACCTTCCACTATCCCAGGTTATTCCGAACCCCATCCAACCTGGCCTGGAACATCTCCAGGGATGGGGCAGCCACAGCTTCTCTGGGCAACCTGGGCCAGGGCCTCCTTACCTCCACAGTAAAGAATTCCTGTCTAATAGCCAATCTAGCCCTACTCTCTGTCATTTTGAAGCTATTGCCCCTTTTTCTGCCATTCCAGGCCTTTGTAAAACATTTCTCTCCTTCTTTGTTGCAGGCTCCCTTCAGGCACTGGAAGGCCACAATTAGGTCAACCCAAAACCTTTTTTTCTTCCAGGCTGAACGATCCCAACTCTCCCAATCTTTCCTCCTGGCAGAGCTGCTCCATCCCTCTGATCATCCTGGCAGCCTCCTCTGGACTCACTCCAGCAGCTCCACGTCCTTCCTGTGCTGGGGACCCTTCCTTACTGCCCTTTTCAGCATCCCCTGAAGGTCAGTGTTCCCACAGACCCACAAAGAAAGGTTGATATGGAGAGATGCCAGGTGAATTGAAGCCTTCTGAGACTTCAAACTCATTCCCAAGTTATTGCTGAATTCCAGTGACAAAAGCCAAGAGGAATTAAGATGCAATGTCTGTGTATAAGTGGAGGCTTGGATTATTTAATATGTTTACATTACATTCACACAATTCACACCTTTACTTTAGGATGAGGAAAAAAGAGGGCTTTTCTTCGTCACCAGTTCAAGTTCAGCTGCATCCTCAACCAGCTCCTTCTTTGTGAGCTGATGAAGCTCACAAATATGAATATTAAACCCAGCTCAGATAATTTTCTACCACACATCCTTATCCTGAGGACAGTGTGACAAAACTTTCCTGAGGACAACATCGGCTGCTTTTACAAGCAGAGAACAATCTCAGCTCCTGGAGAAGAGGTTCAGAGTTTTTCACTCATTTGTGTTTCAGTAGAAGGTTTTTTGTTGTTGTTTTGTTACTGCGGGCAACCAGCTGCCTCCCAGGGTACTCCCAGGAAAAATGCCATGATGGGAACTTTAATTTCAATGGTAAACAACTGTTCTGAGGTGTTCTGAAGACGCCTGGCAAAGCTCTGGCACTGGATTGGGATGAAGAAAAACAGCACTGAAGGGAAAAAACCTTCCAACAACAGCAGCCTTGTGAAAAGATCCCTCTCCTGCAGATTTCCACGGATCACATCAGGCTGCGTGTTAACATCAGTGATAGGGCAACAAACACACAAATATTTTTGAAAGCAAATAAGTTTTACTTAAAATGGCGGGCTGGAATCATTGGGGACTGAGTTTCTCCTCATTCAAGATGTGGGGGAACAGCAAAACTTCCCACCCAGGATTAATTCCCCGTCTATTTCCCACTCCCTTTTCATGCTGGTTCAGTCATTACTCAGTGGAAGACCACGATGAGGCTTTCATGGCCTGTGGATGCTCTGGTTTCTGTGAGGCACAAGGGAAAGATGTAAATAATAATAGTGGTGATTTTTTTCCCCTGTTTCCCTTAAACTCACAGACCTGTGGCCACTCCACAGTAAAAGTAAGATTTTGTCCACAACTAAGACATCTCCTTATCTACAATCTCCTCTTTTCACTCCCATGCAATGGGATTTTCCATACTTGTAGGATTTATTTCCTAAAATCCCAGAATGGTTTGGGTTGGAAGGGACATTAAAGATCATCCAGTTCCATCCCCTGCCATGGGCAGGGACACCTTCCACTATATCAGGTTGCTCCAAGCCCCGTCCAACCTGGCCTTGGACACTTCCAGGGATGGGGCAGCCACAGCTTCTCTGGGCTTTCTATTCCAGGGCCTCACCACCCCCCCAGAGAAGAATTTCTTCCCAGTGTCCAATCTAAATGTTCAAATTGCCTGGACATCCAAGAGTTTTCTTAGTCACAGGGTGACATTTCTGCTTTCTCCCAACTGAGGCTGTAGTTGTACTTGAATTTCTTTTTCTCAGCTGTAGCTGTGGAGTTATGTTTATTCATGTCAAATTCTGATTTTTTTTTTTCTCTATTTTCCAACTTTCTATCCCCCAGTCCTCGGTTTCCTAAGCAATACAACTGGAAAATATCTCATGGGAGAGTGAGTTTATTGATGGCAGACACTAAATCCACGTGAGAAGGAAATGCCACAGCCTGAATAACAGCCAAAAAAAATGAACCAAACACAGAATCACATCCAAAAACCCGGAAAATAATTATTTAAAAGGAGATATCCAACAAAATCTTCAAACATAACACCCCTACCATCCAACAAACAAGACCAATTAGCCAAACTGCAATTCATTAGCAGAGAGAAGAGAAAATATTCGGAACTTTCATTCCTGGCATAGGGAGGCTGGGCAGGATGCAACCCCAGCCAAGAGAAATGTAAGTTTTTATGTGGAAAAAGACAGCAGGAGATGAGGAAGCAGCTCCTCTGATGGATTTCCTGATTGCTCTGGGCCCCTCAGAATGTAAAGATTGGTATTTTTATTGTTTTAATGGGTCTCATTTACAGAGCTGATGGGATATTTCACGTCCAGCACAGGTTTCTTGGAATTCATTATTTTTTTCTTTTAACTTTAGCTTATCTCTAATCCCCACCATCAATACCAATATATACAAGACCTCTTTCTACAACCTGGTCAATGACAAAAAAATCCCCAATAATGAACTTCAGGCAGCATTTAGGAATCTCAGTGATTCTCCAGTGAAATTCCTGTCTCCTGAAATCTCAAGGTCAGTGACTGACGGCTAAATGACACTTCCAGAGATGCTCTTCCAACCTGATTTCCTCAGGAAATGAACTTAGGCAGGTTTTTCGCACATGTGAGCAAAGATACGAATTTCCATTTGCTCAACTGTCACCTGCATCTATCAAGGAGGCAAAATTTTCACATTATATTGATTTCCTTCAGTGTAGAAGTTGTTTTTGAGTGTGCACCACCCTTATTAGAGATCAGTGATCATCACAATCCTTTGTGTTGATTCAAAACTAAACTGGAAATCGCTGCGGTGCTGAAAATTGACTGAAACAAAATTAAAAACCAGCTGGAACACTGCAAGGAAAATTAAAGATTACAAGCATTGTCCATTTATTTATATATGTTTAATCAAAGAATGCCAGCATGCCCAAGCATTTACAAATGAGGAAAAGAAATCAGATAAAACATATGGAAAAAAGGATGGGTTTTATCCCTGTTTTAATGATAGGCAGCAAAGATGCAGAGCTACTTTGTGATTTTTCCAAGGTTATGCACTGACAGTCAATGGAGAGCACAGCAACTCTCCAGAAATTTCCTAACAACCAGGATAAAGCAGGAGAATTTTTTCTCACTTGTGGATCTCATTTTCCATTGCAAATGGATTTATCTGAATGAATTACAGCTCCAGCCAACATGTTCCCATAAAATACCAAAATGTGGTTCGATATCTTGAAGAAACAGGTACCTTTAGCAGCTTCTAAAACATGAGAGAGAAGGGAAAAAAAACCCCTTTTCCCTTCCCTTTGTTTCCATTTCTGTGGAGGTCTGAGCAGAAAACTCCAGAATCTTAATGCCAAGAAGAAAAGCAAAGCACAGAGAGCAGCAGAATTCCCTTTTTCTGCTCCAAAGGCACTGGAATTTAGCATTTTCTGCCCTCAGGGTTTGCAGGGAAAGGATGTCTCAAACAGCTTCCAGGGACACCACTTCAAGCCCCAGGTCTGCTAATAATGCTTGGATTTGAATGGATTGGGATTGAGCCCAGGGAAAAGGTCGAATCATCATCCTGGAGGTGTTTAAAGCAGTGTAGATGTGACACTTGGGGACATGGATTAGTGGTGCACCTGGCAGGGCTGGGGGGTGGTTGGATCTGATGATCTTTGAGGTCTTTCCCAACCTAAACAGCTCCATGATTCTGTGATTCTCTACCCCAGCAAATCCCTCAGCTCAGATGCCCATTTTATCCCTGTTTATCCCAGTTTATCCCAGCTGATCCCCGTGGAGCTACAGTTGATAATTTGCAGCATGGACAGTCCATATCTCTAATAAATATTCCACCCAAAAGGCTCTGTCACATAAGCTCTTATCAATTAAAAATGCCAAATATGGTTTTTTTCAGCATTAGCATTGCAGTGGCAATGCCAGAACAGGTCTGGAAGACAAAATTTCATCAGAGAGGAAGAAAGAGAAGTCAAAATTATGCTGCTTTTCAGCCTTTAGAACCGGAGCAGAGATCTGGAGACCTCAAGAATCAGAATGGGAAAGGCAGCACCTCTGGACTGTGTTTGCGATCACCCAAAAACTTCAGTGGGGGATTCCTTGTGTGTCAGGTGACTCAAACCAGCTTTAGCACCCAGGAGATGTAGAATCCTAAAATGGTTGGAAGAAACCTTAAAGATCATCCAGTTCCAAATTCTGCCATGGCCAGGGACACCTTCCACTATCCCAGGTTGCTCCAAGCTCCGTCCAACCTGGCCTTGGACAATTCCAGGGATAGGGCAGCCACAGCTTCTCTGGGAGTTCCATTCCAAGGCCTCCCCATCCTCACAGGGAAAAATTCCTTCCCAATATCCAATCTAAACCTACTCTCAGTTGAAGCCATTCCCCCTTTTTCTCATCACTCCAGGCCCTTGGAGAGTGATTTCAAAGTCTCACAGTTGTTTCTGAGGCGCTCAATGGTTCGCGTCATGGGGACGTGTTACCGAAAATGTAGAACACAAAACTAAATTATTAATGATGCATTTAATGCTAAACTGTCTCCTCAGCTGAATTAACCTCCCTGCTAAATGCCTCTCTCTTCGGATAATGTGGAAACTCACAGAATGAGGAATCACTGAGGTTGGAAAAGACCTCCAAGACCATTGAGTCCAACCTGTGCCTGATGCCCACCTTGTCACCAGCCCAGAGCACTGAGTGTCACATTCAGTGGCTCCTTGAAAACCTCCAGGGATGGGGACTCCAAACCTCCCTGGGCAGCCCATTCCAACGCTTGACAACCCTTTCCATGGAGAAATTCCTCCTAATGAAGAAATTCCTCCTGATTTCCAGTAGCTGAAATCCTTTCAGTTACCGTCAGATGGAGCTTGGGTGTGTAACATGAATGTTATTTCTCTTCTCTCCATGTACATTTCCATCTCAGCAACAAAATGAAAAGAACAAATAATTTAAAAATGCATTAAAAAAAATTTTAGACTCTTCTTTACTTTGGCCTCTTTAAGAACCTTTGATTAAACCCAAGTTCGGGTATTTGGTATCACACAACGCTGCGGTGACATAACCCTGCTGGCAGACTTGTTTTTCCTCAACATCTTCTCAGTGAAATATCTATTTTTTGTCTAACACATGTCTAGTTTTGGCTGCTTTTCTCCCTTCCAATTTCCTGTAGGACCAAAAAAAAAAAAATAGAAAAGGTAATTTTTTTTATACCATTTTATCTTCTTCCAGATTTATAACAAGTCTTATTTTGTCAGCAAAGTATGAGAAGCAACCACATTCTGCAGATGGTGTAAATTGAGGAATGCCGCATAATTCCCCCTTCAACGTGTAAAATCTTCTCCAGAGCAGACTGTCCCACCCCCACTCCTGGATTTCAGGAGAGTTTAGTCTTTATTATTACACTTGCTAATGGAAAACCACGGAATGAATTTTTTTCACCATTAAAAAAAAAAGCAAATTCCATTAAAATGTAAACATTCAGACAAATCACACTCGTTTCAGTGACATTTTCGATATTGTTATGAAAAACATTCCAACCAGCAATTTAATGAAGAGTTTTGCAGCATGTTTTGACTTTTAAAAAGATGAACATTTTCACTTCTCTTTGAGAGGTTGGATTTCTCACTTTTTAACTTCACACTTCCTGCCTTTTTACTGTGGAAACACAAGAAAAAAGAAGTGGAATGGAAGTGATTTTCATGACATTTTGCCAATGCTACTTCTTTCGGTTCCATTCATTTTTCAAGGGAAAGGACAAGGGCTAATCTGAAAATTAAGACAACATTAATGGCCTAGCTTCAAATTAAATCCCTCTGAAAAAGCAAAACTATCAGGCACTTCAAAGAAAACCTTTCTCTGTTTGCTTTTTCTTTATGAAATCCAAACGAAACTAAACTTAAACTATTCATTATCACCTGACGTGGTTTTACTGCCTCCTATTCCATTTGTTCTTTCTTCCTTTTCCTGTGTTCTTCCTCAATAAATTATACAGCCAGCAGATAATTTCAATATCATTTGTCAAGAGGAAGATTTATTAAAATCCCCCTGATTTCAGTGAAACCTGTAGCTTGAAAGGAGGATAGAAAGAGGTGTGAGATGGGTCATTCCTTCACAACCCTGATTTGGTGTCAGAGGATCCCCATTGGTCCTGAGGTCCAGGCACATTTTCCCAGGAAACCAACAGTGGGCTTGTCTGGTGCTGTTCAGAAAAATAAATGGGAATTTGATGATCCTTGTTGGTCCCTCCCAGCTCAGGATATTCCATAATTCTGTGATTTCTGTGTTTCTGTGGTTGCCTAATTTAGGGTGGGTGTTTCTGACGAACGTGATTCCAGCTGGGAAAAGTCACTGGAGCTCCTTGCTCCACCTCTGGAGAGCAAGGCAATGGGATTGTTGGAATTTGGGATGTAATCTCCACTCTACACCTGCACAAGGTGAGACAAACAATGTTGTACACTTGAATGAGGCTCTCTGGAGGTTCTTCATTAAATCCCAGAATGATTTGGATTGAAAGGAACCTTAAAGCCCATCCAGTTCCAACCCCCTGCCATGGGCAGGGACACCTTCCACTATCCCAGGTTGCCCCAAGCCCTACCCAACCTGACCGTAGACACTTCCAGGGATGGGGCAGCCACAGCTTCTCTGGAAAACCTGTGCCAGTGTCCAATTTCTGTTACAGGGAAGGATTTATCCTTAATATCCCCTATAACCCTGCCCTCTGGCAGCGGGAAACCATTCCCTGTGTCCTGGCACTCCAGATCTTTGCCCAAAGTCCTTCTCCAGCTCTCTTGGAGCCCCTTTAGATGCTGGAAGGGGCTCTAAGTGCTCCCTGGAGCCTTCTCTTCTCCAGGCTGAACAAACCAGCTCTCTTTAATTGTTAAAATAAAGGAGATCGGTGTGGGGAGCTGAGATCTGAAATCAGGTGACAGAAACCGAGCCCTGGGCTCATTTGCCTGACTTTCCAAGTGTTTTGTTGCTTCCCTTTTGAAGACATTGCAGGAAGTTTATTCCATCAGGGAATACCAGAGGTTTGTACTTTCCAAAGGCTGTGCTTTCCAGCAAAACATCCAAACAAAACCACCTCTCCCTGCCGAGCACATTCCTGTAATTACATCTTTCAGCAATTCCTTTACTGTTTTGTCCCTTCACTGAAGGCAAAGAGAAGAAAATCAGCCCTTTCTTCTCCCAGCCCTTCCTGTTCTCTGACTCACCACCATGGAGAAGGTTTGGAATCAGGGTCCTTCCCCCCGGAAATGGAGCTGGAGCAGATGCAGGATGCCTTTGGAAGCGAGGTGGGAGTGAAAGGTATGTGATTGTTAAAACACAATTAGAGAGATGCTGCCAATTAGTAGGTGCCCCACTCTGCCAGGAGCTGACAGGAGCAGAGGAGCAGGAAATGGTTTTGAGGGATGATGTAACAGGAGCTGTTGTTGTTACCTGTTCACCTCAGCAGGTAATTAACCTGGTAATTAACAATCGTCAGATGAATGATTCAGAAAGAGGAAATTAAGAGGGTGATCCGGCTTCACAGTGGGAACTGCTTCAGCTCCCAGCAGTTTCCCTGCACTGACAGAGGACCAGAACTGGGTGTAGGTGAGGAGGGAAGATTCTGGCAGCTCCTCCAGCCCTGCTAATTGTTGTATAGAAGCCTGGAGCCATAATGAGCCACTAATTAGGCTTTTGGGTATAACTCTCCTCTTGGAGTGGAGCAAGGGTTACATTAAGCAGCATTAAGTCACCTCTGGCCCAGGCTGTCCAGAGAAGCTGTGGCTGCCCCATCCCTGGAATTGTCCAAGGCCAGGTTGGAAAGGGCTTGGAGTAACCTGGGATAGTGGAAGGTGTCCCTGCTCATGGAAGGGGGGTGGAACTGGATGATTTTTAGGTCCCTTCCAACCCAAACTTTTCTAGGATTCTGTGATTATTACATTACATGAGTTTTCCAGGGGGATTTCTCCCAAACTCTGCTACCTGGATATTGCAGATAGAACAGATGCAGCTGAGAACTGAAACAAAAATCAGCGTGGAAAAAAAAAATCCCCCATCTGCTCCCTCCCAAGGGGAAAAAAAAAAGGGTAAAACAGCACCTGAGATTGAGCTAAACTCTTTCTTTTGACTCAGAAGTGCTTCTTCAAGTTAGTCCATCTATAAAAAAAATAAACCATTTCTTTTATACTGAAGTCAATTTTTCAAAATTAAAAACTGCTGTTTTGAAATTCAGGGTGAAAAGGTTTAACTCAGAAAAATGTCAAAACAAAGGGATTTGGCATTTCCAAAGTGAAACTTTTCATTTAGAAAATATAAAGGGGAAATACCCTGACATTTAAAACATATTCCCACATAAATGGTTTGCAATTTTGGATGAAAACACCTGCTAAATTCAGCCTAATTCTGTAAAGATTTTCATGCCTGTAAGAATTTATTTTTATTTGGAACAGTTGGGTGCTGAAATGAAAAATAGAAATACCCATGCTCACTCTAAACGAATTTATAATTGGTTTTATGATTGTCCACCAAAGGTTTGATGCACTGATATTCAGTTTAAGAACAGAGAGTCCTGCTGTGTTTGAGCTGGCTGAGCAGACAGAAAATACTGAAAAATTGTGGAATCATGGAATATCCTGAGTTGGAAGGGACTCACAAGGATTAGAGTCCAACTCCTGGCCCTGCACAGGACATCCCAACAATCCCACCCTGTGCCTGAGAGCGTTGTCCAAATTCTCCTGGAGCTCTGGTTTGGTGCTGTGACCATTCCCTGGGATCCTGTTCCAGTGCCCAACCATCCTCTGGATGAAAAACCTTTTCCTAACACCCAACCTAAACCTCCCCTTAAATAACTTCTTGCCTTCATACCCAAAATATCTGTACCAATCCCACTTTCTCCTCAATAATCACCTGTTAATTCCTGATACACCCAAATTAAACAAATCAGTTCAATGCCAAAGTATCCCCTGGGCTGGAATCTTGAAGGAACTCACATAAAAAATTTTGGCCGAAATATAAAACCTCGCATTGCAAATGGCCACAGTTGCCAGAGGTTGAGACAACTGATCTAATTCCCATCTAAAAATGATGGGATAATAAGGATTGCACTCTTTATTTCTTGGAAATACTGCGTATCTCCCTGGAAAATCAGTATTCTATAGGAAAGAAGGAGTTTATGGCAAATATGGATTGTTGGGAAAGAGCCAACATGGCTCTGCAAAGGCAGATGAGCAGCAGTTCAAGAAGAGCAAGATTCTGCTGGAAATCCAGTTTGGACTTTCAAAAAAGCCAAAATCCCTTCAAAAATTCCTTCAAAAAGGAACATTTGAAAATATGATATGCTACAGGGTTGGAGAAGAGGTTCCAACCCTTCTCCAGAGAGTTTAAAAGGAAAAGTAGGACTGGATGGCCGTTTTTCAGGATCCAGAAGAGTGGGATGAAATTCCAAGTGGAGCTCCGGAGGAACCTCACTGGGATTTGAATTAAGTGAACAGCAAAGTGGCTGTTGAACCCATGTTGGATGGATCCCTGAGTAATCTGGTCCAGATGAGGAAAAATGAATTTATTTGTCTATGGAAATGCAATTTAAACCATACCTGTACTCTTCTCTGCTCCAAAGTGTCCCTGAAAACTCAGGAAAGCCCTCCTGGAGTCATCACTGGGAGCACCCTGAACTCCCTGGCTTTGTGAGCCACAACAGCCAAAAATGCCGGCAAAAAGCTGGGAATCACTGTGGATGTTTTTGGAAACCAGACGGAGGGAGGGATTTTGTTGTTACACAGAATTTTGATGCCCTCTCATACTGAGTTTTCTGTGTGGTTCTGTTCTCTGTCTCTCGAAACAGACCCACTTGAGATAAGAGAAAGTCCAGATAAAGTAAAATAGTCAGGAATATGGAGAATTTGCCTTTAGAGGAGAGACTGTAAAGGCTGCAGAGATGCTTCAGTCTGGTGAGAAGAAATCTGGGGAAGTGGAGGATGAGGCTGAGGATAACAAAATTGTGGAGAGGGTGGGGTAACCAAATGGGGACTGGCTTTCAACAAAATTAAGGACAGAAAAAAACCAAACTGCTTCTTAATCCAACAGACAGAACATGGAACTCACTGCTGTCCCAAGGCACTGGAGTCAGACAACAAAATTTAAGGACAAAAGTTACTCAAAACAGACACAAAGTGGAATTGGCAGAACTTTTCCCTCTACCTACTCTAACACAACAGCTGTAGGTGCATGGGAATAAACTGCAGTAAGGGGACGAGGTTTTTTGCCCCCCTAATTCCAAATTTCCCTGCTGGACAGGGAATCCTGTGCTGAAAGAAAAGAATTCTGACCCAAAAATTAACTTCTTACATCCTTATCCAAGCACTGAGTAACAGCATAACATGTAGGCTGTTTCTTGAATTGTTAACAAGCAATTTCTGCTGAGGTTTGATGTCACGATTTCCCTTTTACCCATTTGAATATGGCTTATTTTTAAAACCAGATTTCATCTGAGCACTGGAGTGACCCAATTACAACAATGGGAGGGTTGTGAACACATGAGTAACAAGGGTATTCAATTATTCTCCACGGTTATAAGAAGTTGAATTAATTCAGGAGCCACTGGTGAAATATGTATCAAACAATCTATTAATCATTATTACTTCTAGGTAAAATTTGAATAAACACCAGAATAAATGACCCAGATTTCAGTGTCTCTGCATGGATTTTGTACTTTGGGTGCTTAAATGTGGGAAACAATGGATATATTAACCCACTGGATTCCAGACCTTGGGAATACCTTCCATAGGCTGCACAGTCTGTCCTTCAATCAGGACCCAGCTCAGATCTGAGGTCTGGACCTATGAATATTTTTATTGGTTTTGTGACTACCAGCTCATGGTCACAAGTTTAGTGAGTTCAACTCAAGCCTGCTGAATTCAATCTGAAAGAGAATTAAAATAAATCAGGTCAGAAATCCAACTGAATAAGGATGTCTCCATTTGCTTGTTTAATAAGTTTATAAACTTCCAAGTCACGCTTCCGTGTGAGTTCAGTTCCTGACGGTGCCTCCTAAACAAGTTCTTGCACAGAATTGTATCTGAAGCACATAAAGCACTGAAAAAGAATTAAAACACAGTGATTGAGTAGAGCAGAACTTCCCAGGCACAATAAAATCAAAACTCCATGTTTTGATTTTATTGTGCCTGGGAAGTGTGTGGAATCTGGGTGTGGGTTTGGATGGAGGACAATCAGTCGTGCAGCCTCCTAACCCTGCAAACCTTGCACAGCCCGGACGGGGCCACATACCCTGAAGCAGCTTTTCCAAGGCTATAAATTGGCATAATTGAGGTCACTTCTTCACTCCCACCAGGAATTCAGCCTCCCATTGCTGGCCTGCACTCAGTGCTCCCTGAAGGGATTGAAAATGTGATCCTGGTGAAACTCATCTTCCCCAGAACTCCCAGGGACCAGCAAAGCCAGCACTTGCTTGGACAAGTGAGTATTGAAAGCAAAGGACTAAAAGTAAAGGTCAAACAAAAACCCACAGGAAAACAGATGGCGGTTCCTCAAGGAAGGCATTTTGTTGTTCATCTCCTCCTGCAAGAGCAGCACTCAAAGCTTGGAGAGAATATCCTGGCTCTCCATCAAGATTTCTTCCCAAAGTATTTTGCTGTTCTCACATTAAAAGCATCTCCAGGGGTTCTGTTTCAACATCAGCATCATCAGATTATTCCACAGGGCAGTCCAGCCTCACCTGCAGTTGTCCACACCAGGACATCCAGAGTGCATATCCATATTTCCCTGCCTGAGGAAAGCAGGGCTTGGGATATTAGGAAGGGGGTGCATTCCAGCGTTTTTTTTGGACACAGTGTCGGGATGTGATCAAAACACCCAGTCTGGGCTAGGACTGCAGTAGAGGCTTAGAACAAACAGCCCTCAGGTTATAAAAAAAAGCACATCTTCTCCACAAAGGATTCCTGTTATCAGCTGTGCCCTGGGAGTCACTCAGCACAAGAAAATTTAAAGGACTGGAGGTCTTCTCTGGCCCAAACACCACCTAGGATCACACAGCCTGACTCCACACTCCCATAAACCAGAGTGGATTATTCCTAATCATAATTCCCCTTCCCCATAACGCAGAGTGAATTAATCCCAACTGTCTTTCACAAAAGGTTTACAACTGGTTTTAACTCCTAAGCTACACCTGGTTTTGTTGGTTTGGTTTTTTATCCCATTCCATGGTCCTGTTTACTTGTCTGTGTCAACACAGACATTTAATCCAGTTACATCCCATTTATCCACTGCTCAGGGGATTTTACCAAGCCTGGATTTTACCCTGCCCTGTAATTAACACCAGCCAAGGTGACACCCATCAATCCCTGCATCCCACAACACGGTCCTGACAGAGCAATTTGGAAACATTCCATTTCTCCGTCTTAAAACAGGACCAGTCCAAACCTTTGGATGGAGGGTGTCTGTAGAGACATCAGTATTTCTATTTGAGAATAAATAAATTTATAATAAATTTATAGAATTTTGGTTTAAGACAGGTTGCTCAGGATGACCATAATTAAGTCTTCATGAATCAACGGTTTCCTCCACAAAGCAACGCAAGAAAATGCAGATGGGTGAAAGTTGGAGAAATGAATAAATTGTTTCAGTTTCAATGTATTCTAATATATACTTTGGGTTCAGAAATGCTGAAAATTTTCATTTAGATCCTTTCAATGTTTTTGAACTTTCAGTGCATTTTGATTTCTGATTATACTGGTCCTTTAAATGTTACCGTGAAGAAAAAGGTGGGGAGGTTAAAGAGAGGGGATAAAAAGCCCTAATTAAAGCACAGCAATAATTTGGGGATGAAATAAAGTCCTTTAGACTGACACCAATCTTTTTTTTTCCCTCATTTGGTCAAGGTTGCTCTGCTTGGTTTTGGTTTGCTTTCACCCATACCCATTGGTACCCACCTTGCTCTCACCTCCACTCAAACCTTTTCTTTCCTTTGTTCTGCTCCATTTTGCTCTGAAAATCCTTTTGATCCCCAGGTGTTTTCTTTCCTTCACTGCTATTTGTCATTTTTTTTCTATTTCCCTATTTTGTCACTGCTAATTCTTCTTTTTCTTTTTCTTTTTCTTTTTCTTTTTTCTTTCTTTTTCTTTTTCTCTTTTTCTTTTTCTTTTTCTTTTTCTTTTTCTTTTTCTTTTTCTTTTTCTTTTTCTTTTTCTTTTTCTTTTTCTTTTTCTTTTTCTTTTTCTTTTNCTTCTCCTTCTTCTCCTCCTTCTTCTTCTTCTCCTTCTCCTCCTACTCTTCTTCTTCTTTGTCTACTTCTTCTTCTCTTTCTTCTTCTTCTCTTTCTCCTCCTTTTCCTCCTCTTTCTCCTTCTTCCTTGTACATCCCACCCACTTCACTGTCTCCCCAGCCTTTTCCAAAGTCCATTTCCAAACTGGCCCTGATCACGTTGAGGGAGTCAGATCTCTTTTCCAACCTGGGGTGAACGAGGTGTGCAAATTTGAGGCGCTTGTGCCGTGATCCCAATCCATCGGCTCAGGTAGAGACACCTGAGGACTGAGCATTGGATAACAGGGACATGAAGGAGACATCCAAAACACCAGTGACATCCTGGCCTGTGACAGCAAAAGTGTGGCCAGCAGGACCAGGGTAGGGATTGTTCCTCTGTTCTTGACACGGGTGAGGCCACACCTCAAATCCTGGGATCAGTTCAGGGTTCCTCATGAAAAGAAAGACACTGAGGGGCTGGAGCGTGTCCTGGGAAAGAAAAAGAGCTGGGGAAGGGTCTGGAGCACCAGGAGAGGATGAGGGAGCTGGGAGGGCTCAGCCTGGAGAAAAGGAGGCTCAGGGAGGACCTTTTGGCTCTGCACAATTCCCTGATAGGAGGGTGCATCCCGTTGGAAGTCAGGCTCTTTTCCCAAGTAACAAGCATTTGGACAAGAGGAAATGGCCTCAAGTAGCACCAGAGGAAGTTTAAGTCAAATATTAGGAAAAATTTCTTGACCTCAAATGGTTTTTAAGCCCTGGCACAGACTCCCCAGGGGAGTGGTGGAGTCACAGCCTTTGGAGGTGTTAGAAACTTGGCATTTAGGGACACGGTTTAGCGCTGGACTTAGTAATGCCGGGCTAGCAGCGGGACTTAATGATCCTAAAGGCCTTTTCCAACATAAATAATTCCATGATTCTAAGAGTTGTGAACAGCTTTATCCCTGGGACTTTCCCATACAGGTGGCAGATCCATAAACTCCCCTGTTCAGTGCAGCCTGATGGAAATCAGTTCCTGATTGATTTCCTGGCTCAGGCACTGGGATAAAAGCTTTCAGCCCGTTTTAGGCAAATGAGCCTGGTGCTGTTATTTTTCCAAGCAGTTATTCCAGCGGGGAGGATCCCAGTGCCAGGCTGCCTGACAGCAGTTTTTTGAAGGCCTTAATAAAACCAGGGTTGTCACCTCCAGTTAATGGTTGGGCAAACTGAGGGGAAATGCTTTGTACAGGGTGTCTCCAACAAGTTTAGGAATAAAATCCAGATCTCCTGAATCTGTGTCTGTTGTAGCAGTCATTAAAAAACATCACAAATGGGTAAAAATGAACTTTGTTCAGTTCAGCTGAAATCTGTGACCCCTAAAAGCAGCAACCATTCAATTTTTCCATTCTTTTTTCTGAAGTCAAGGCCTATTGTTCACCTCTGAGGTGCATTCTCAGCTTTTGTACAGAGTGGAACCTCAGCCAAGCTGGGTTTTTGCCAGCTCTTGGTTTGAAATTTAATGAGAGTCAGTTTATTCTGTAAACACCCTGAATTATGGGATATGAAAGCAAAATGAAAGCTGTTATTTTGTTAACAACATGCAAGGCTCATAAATAAGTATTTTTCCAACTGCAGCATAATGCCTGTGATGGCCCAGAATGTTTTTGATGAGCTGTAAGAATTCTGCACAAGTTAAAGCCGCCCCCCAGGCCCACAGAAAAAATTTGACAGAGATTTTGGGGTGTTAAAAAGAATGAGGAAGAACTGAACTCTGTTTTCACTTTATAATTTCTCCTGGCATCAAGCTCTTTACAGGTTGTTGAGGGAATTCATGTCCTGAGAAGCTCAGCAATGGCACAGCATCACCAACCAAGATAAGAGGGATGAAGCACCTTTCTTATGAGGAAAAATTGTGAGTGTCGAGAATGTTCAGCCTGGAAAAGAGAAGCTTTGGGATGATCTAATTGTGGCCTTCCAGCACCTGAAGGAGGCAACAAGAAAGATGGAGAGAGACTATTTACAAGGACCTGGAGTGACAGGACAAGGGGAAGTGGGTTCAAACTGAAAGAAAATAGATGTAGATGGGATAATGGAAAGAAATTCTTCCCTGGGAGGGTGGTGAGGCCTTGGGACAGGTTGCCCAGAGAAGCTGTGGCTACCCCATCCCTGGAAGTGTCCAAGGCCAGGTTGGATGGGGCTTGGAGCCACCTGGGATAGTGGAAGGTGTCCCATGGCAGGGTGGATGGAGTCAGATCTTCTTTAACGTCTTTTCCAACCCAAACCAATCCATGGTTCCATGATTTTTTGGCCATGTTCATGTGCAACAGCCACATGGAAATGTAAGGAATGGAGTTAAAAATCAATTTTCTCCACTCATATTTTTTCCGACTTCTTGGACATCTGGTTGCAGCAGGAAACCACAGCGAGAGCTGATCCCTCCTCTCTTGGGCTTCCAGGAGCTCTGTAAATCTCACTGGGCACACACCAGTCTCAGGAATTTCATTCCACTGCAGTTTTCTTATCAAATCCCACTTTGTGCATTAACCCAATTTCAGTGGAAGTCACCCATTGAAATCAAAGACCTTGCACACAAAGAAATGGTGCAAGATGGGCTCGGGTTGCACCGGGGGAGGTTCCAGTTGGGTTTTGGGAAAAATTTATTCTCTGAAAGGGTGGTCAAGCATTGGAAGAGGCTGTCCAGGGAAATGACAGAATTGCAATCCCTGGAAGTGTTGAAAAATGAGTGGGTGTGGCACTTTATGATGAGCATGATGGGATTTGGTCGAGGGTTAGATTTGATGATTTTGGAGGTCTTTTCCAACATTAATGATTCTGAGAGAAGTTCCCCACTGTTGCTTCCATCTGGACTGGTTCCAACCTGGGAGATGTTCTTGGGCTTCTTATCGCACAGCCTTTTGAAGAGCAAATCTGGAAAATGTACAGAGTCTTCTGGATCAGGATAAAACCTCGCCTAGACAAACTAATGAGTGTTAATTGGCTAAATCAGTTGTTTCATCAGCCTGGCTTAGCAGTGTCCTCTCTAAAAGCACCTGGGCTCTGTCCCTCAGTCAGAACGGAGTCCTTGTCCCCTCCTGTGACACAGTTGCGGCGCAGGTGTCAATGTGTGAAAGTGGATCATGTTAAATAGATGGGTTAGAGCTGCCCTGCTGATTCATTGGTGAAGGAACATTTTGTGGATTTTGATTAAGTATCTCTTGGGAAACTGAAAAAAAAAAAACCTGAGCAAAATGTTCCAATCAAGCTGAAACTGCCTCTCTGACCTTTCCAGCACATAACATTTTCATTCTTCATTTCCAAATTACTTTTATTCTTAGTTTTTCCCTCCCACTGACTGTATATTCTGTTAAATCATAAAAAGTGAAATTAAAAAGTAAAAATCAAAGGAGCCCGTTTCAGCTTTGGTTAAATGAAATGTTTTGATTTAACCGAAGCTTTTGGCCTCCAAAGGTTGTGTGATACCTTTCCACTACGTGGTTTTCTTCCAGGCAGCTTCAAAATGAACTGAAAAAAGGATTCTAGACAAACAGAAAACCCATTGTCTGTACTGTTCTGACAGATGGGAAAAAATAGTCACAGAATATGATTTATATTCTCAGGGAGGACAAGTTCCTGGCTGGCAAAAGATCTATTTTAATTTGGTGTGTGTAGAACCCAGGGGTGATCCCCAAGGCAGTAGCTGGGTCAACAGAGGCATGAAGCCACTGCATTCTCCCAAATTTCTTCCCATTGTTGCCTTTGCCAGGACTTAAAGAATTCCTACAACTCATCTCAAAGCACTGTCAAAGAAGGAAATTCCCACAAGAAAAGCCACCACAAGAGGAACTTCAGGTAAGCCCAGAGGGCAAAGAGGAGGGCATTAATACCAGACCCAAACGGAGGTGAGGGTTTGGAATTTGCACACCCGACGGAATTCCACGGTGCAGATACAACAGTGGGAAGATTCCAGGCCTGGTGAGGCAGATCTGGGTAAGTGATCCAGACAAAAAATTCCCACCACGGCAAACTGTGGGGAAAGGAAGCAAATTCCTACAGACAGGCCATCCCAAGTTGTGGGAATGGAATGGACACCTCTGGATACCCAGGACTGTATAAAAGTGATACCTCCAGAAGAATATTTGGGGATGTCCACACTGAGAGGACCAGAAGAAGAAGGGCCAGTGGGACACCACGGGGTGGTGACCATGGAGGGGTGACTCTTTTTATTTAATCTGTCTCTCTTTGTCTTTCTCTCCCACTCTTTACCTCACACCTGCTGTTAAATAAAACCCATACTCGTGATTTTTATGGCCTCATTTGCACCTTAATTCAGGCAGAGGCATCTCTGAATAATCAGCCCCTAACATTGTTTCAGTTATCACAACATTATTTCGGTGTCAGAAGTGGGATCATGACAGCCTGACCCAGCAGCTCCCTCGTCTCCTCCTTATTTCAGCTCAACCTCTCTCTCTCGGTGTATCTGTGTCCTCATTTTAGAGGTGACAAAGCCCTTTAAACACAGACCTTTGCCCAGAGAAGGTCAGAGAGATCCAGCTGGCTCTAAAACACCACTTAACTGACCAGGGGGTGCTTCATCTCCAAAGTATGAATTCCTGAACTCAAACTGTCCCCTGCACATCTTGCAGTGCTCACACTGTGACAAAACCATTGGCAGCTTTTTATGGAGGAGACACTTGTGAAGCTGTGAAAAACCAAGCTCCTGTAGCTGGCTGTTCCCATCACTCAGGGAATGCATTCCCACACTGGGAGTCACAGCAGCCCCAGCACTCAGGATGTTCCCTTCTGGTTCTGAGGCCAGTTTTGTCACTTCTGGCTTACACCAGTAAGTCAAAGAGCAACAAATAGAGATTCAGTGAGGCACGTCTGGAATGCTGTGTCCAGGGCTGGGCTCCTCAGGACAAGAGGGACATGGGGCTCCTGGAGCAGGTCCAGAGGAGGTCTGTGAAGATGATGAAGGGACTGGAGCATCTCTGATAAGGAAAGGCTGAGGGAGCTGGGCCTGTTCAGCCTTGAGAAGAGACAAATGAGAGAGGACGTCAACCATGTCAGTGTCTGCAGGGAGGGCTCAGAGCATGGACCAGGCTCTGCTCTGTGGGGCCCAGCAATGGCACAAGAGGAACAGGCAGGAACTGATGCCCAGGAAGTTCCACCTGGACACGAGGAAAAACTTCTTCAGTGTCCAGGGACTGAGCACTGAACAGGTTGCCCAGGGAGGGTGTGGAGTCTCCCTCACTGGAGATATTCCAGAACTGCCTGGACACAATCCTGTGCCTGTGCTCTGGGATGGCCCTGCTTGACTGGGACCAGAGGAACCACGGTGATCCCTTCCAACTTGACTCATTCTGTGATTCTGTGAATCACCAAATCGTGGAATCACAGAATGGTTTGGGTTGGAAGGGACCTTCAAGATCATCTCATCCCAACCCCCTGCCATGGGCAGGGACACCTTCCACCAGACCAGGCTGCTCATCTATAGCTGATGGTTTGATTATATAATTTCTGTGTAGAAGGTTGGTGTGGACATCAGTGGAGTTCCCAGCACAGGACCACAAACCCCAACCTGAGTGCACCTGGAGTGAGAAATGCACACATGGACAGGCCCTGGACCACTGACCACAAGTTCCTGAGATCTCCACCCCATCCCACTTTGTTTTAATCACTTAACTGTGACATAGAATATCTTTAAAGCCTACTTAAATATGGAAAAACAGCAAACTAATGATTAAGGTCATCTCCAGCGATGTTTTCCTGCTTCCCTTCACCTGCAAACACAGCCTGGGTAACTGAATCCTAATTTAACCAATCACTAATTGCTAACTGTTAATTTAAACCCCTAAGTGGAGGTGAGCCTAGGCCTGAAGCACAAACCCTTTTGCTGGCTAATTTCTATTCACTAAAGCCTCACTTTCTAAATCAGGAATTCTTTCAAATCCCATCTGCTGAAGACAAGAGAAATACATTTAAATATTCTCTTCCCTTTTCACAGAGGCAGTGAAATTCTGCCTCACCTGCCCACGGTTATGCCCTTGGCAAAGGTGACAATCAAACCCAGCTCTCTCTTGCTTGGAGAAAAAATCCAAGACCTCCAGGTCTCTGCTCAACTTTTCTGAAGGCACAAAAGGAAACAAAAGAAGTTGTTTTCCAGCTCCACGGTTCTGAGCTTTGTGACAGATCTGGGGATAATAATATTAATTAAAACACTATGCCAGTACTTAGTGGGAATTATTTGGCTGATATAATTAGGAAAGACAACATGTCATTATGCCAACTCCATGATGTACAAACAGGAACAACATCTCCTGTAAATTACTACAGCAACAGCAATTAGCTGTAGTTCTAATCTAAGTTATTGTAATGAGCCATGAAAGGAAACCCAGGGCTCAGTACAAGGCAGCAGCTGCTGAATCCCAGATAGATCCCATCCATGGATTTGGTGTAAGGTGGTATCAGAGGTGGAAGGTTTACAGGGTGGCAGAGCTGAGATGGGAATTTGAACGCAGATGTGGGTCAGGACTCATGAAGAGCACAGGACAGATTTCCAGGATGTAAAAATATTGGACTCAGCTGCTTTCAGCTTCTGTTGTCAGTTTGTTTTCAACACACCTGGAGATTGAATTCAATTCCCTTTTTATGCAGTGAAAATCCCTCTGCCCTCCTCTGCTGGGATTATCCTGTGGAGTTACCCTCACCTATCCTGAGCAGAAACCTATATTTTTGTTGATTAAACAGCGTTAATTATTCAGATTTTTACATGTTAAGTTTCCAGGAATGTGAAACAGGCTTGCCCTGGACACTGTGACTTTCTTCTGCTCAGAGAAAGAACAGTTCTAGGCGTGGACAGTGGTGGTGCAGGTGCTCTTTTCACAGCCTCTCCACCTCCTCCCAAAAAACCCTCTTTGTCTCCTCTCCTCCCTACTCCAGTTTCCCAAATCCACCAGTTTTCCTCCTGTGCCTCCCTTGGAGCCAAGCCACGGTCTCTCAGTGCCCTTTGCAGGCGGATTTGGAGTCCCTGGAAGGACAGACACCCTCTTGACTTCTCCAGTGAGATCCCTGCCCAGTCCTCTGATGATGATGGCATCAGGATATGTGCCATAGAGGCTGCAACTCTTAAAATTCCCTTTCCTCTTCTGCTTGCAGAAGATGGAAGTTGTAGAATGAGTCAGGTTTTGGTTCTTGCCCGATTTTCACCAAGCTCAAGTAGGTCTCTTCCCATTGGTGTCATGGTGTCCTGTCACATCTCAGGCTTGGCCTGACGGAGTTGTTTGTGAAACACAGAGATGGAGGCACTGAAAGAGAGGCTGTGTAAGGCAAATTCCACAGAATCCTGGAATCATTCAAGTTGGAAAAGACCTCTAAGGTCATCGAGTTCACCCAGCACTGCCAAGACCACCACTAAACCATGTCCCCAAGTGACACACCTGCACATCCTTTAAGTCCCTTCAGGGATGGTGACAGGGATTGATAACCCTTCCACTGAATTAATTTTTCCTAATATCCAGCCTGAACTTTCCCTGGCACAACTTGAGGTGGTTTCCTCTTGCGCTGTTGCTTTTTTCCTGGGAGAAGAGACCAATCCCCACCTCGCCACAACCTCCTGTCAGGGAGTTGTAGAGAGTGAGAAGGCACCTGAGCCTCCTTTTCTCCAGGCTGGGCCCTCCC